>JANRGW010005640.1:16172-32032 GCA_024733675.1 Psilopsiagon aymara
CAAACTTAAACAGGGGAAGTTTAGATTGGATATAAGGAAGAAGTCCTTTACTGTAAGGGTGGTGAGGCACTGGAATGAGTTACCCATGGAAGATGTGAATGCTCCATCACTGGTGGTGTTCAAGGCCAGGTTGGACATAGCCTTGGGTGAGATGGTTTAGTGTGAGGTGTCCCTGCACATGGCAGGGTGGCTGGAACTAGACGATCTTAATGTCCTTTCCAACTCTAACTGTTCTGATTCTATGGCTCGATGATTCATCCTATTTACTGAAGACAGGAATACAATGAGGCTGCTAACGAACAAGCGCTGAGGACTAAACATGCAAAAAGAGGCATTTCTGACACTGGACAGATCTAACTTACAGCATTTAATAAACAGCCACCTTAGAGACCGTCTGCAAGCAATTATTGTTCATTGGCAACATATTTCCCCATGCTGAAGATGACAGGTATACCATGCTCTGAGGGGCACCTCAGTGGCTGCACCTGCTGAAGCTGCCACACAACAACCAACTGCCAGGCCTGCGGTGCTCGTCCCTGACCTGGTGCAGCATGGTCATTCAGCTAGCATCCAAAATGTATGAAGATGATCACCAGCTTCACAGAGGTGGTCTCTCCACTGCCCAAATTTGGGCTTAGGTTTGGAACAGAATGACTCTTGCACAGTTTGGATGTAGGACACTTGCTGACTTGAACGTGGAAAACAGCTGTCTGCAGGGTTTTTTCAGGGGATTGGCTGGAAATGTAATTGTTCCTACCCGCCCATAGCTAGGTTTTGGCATAGGACAGAGACTGCCTTCTTCTGATAGTTCATTCTCATATGTTTTTATTTGATGTTAATACAGATTTTATCTGGGGAGAAACAAGATCTTCCAGAGCACAAGATCTTCCAAAGTCGTGTAATCTAGTCTGAAGTTGTATTCCCTGCCATATCCTGGAATTAGGATTTGGAGTCTTTCATGCAGATTCATACTTATTCAAAAATTATCTAATTATGCGTAATGAAATGGCTCCTCTGCTCCCTCAGAGCCTGACCTTTTGACAAAATATCCTTAACTGGTAGATCTGCTTTGGACTTACTGGATGAGGTAGTTGCATTCTTAAAAATCTAGGTGATAGTGTGAGAAGTCCATTAAGAAAAGGTAACGAACACCACCAGTCACTTGGACTGGTTTCCATTTCAGAGGCAAATAAAACCAATCCAACAACCACCAGAATTATCTTTAGAGAAGAACATCAGCAGAAATGAGAAAGAGAGACAGTGCCGAAGGGACATGGCATGCTAATAATCCTTGGTATGAATAAGCATGGATGTTCCTGCAACAGTGATATACTGTAAATGGGGTTGAAAGCTAAATGGAGCATTCTCAACTTAAAAGAGATTCATTAGTGTCTCTGCTGCTGGAAACTATTAGTTGTCAAGGAAAATCTGGGAGCATCAATGACTTTAATGAAAGAATTGCCCAAGTCCTTTACATTGTCCAGTCTGTAAGAAGTGGTTTTGGCATGTGTATGCTGTCAAAGACAGAAGTTATTGTTTCCTCTTGAGTATTATGCTTTGTTTTTATGCATTTATAGAAAGGAGTCTAATGTCCTAATGCTAAAAATTGTTAATTTTGTCTGGTGGGAGGCTGGCTATGCTGTACTTGTAACATGCTTTGCCTCAGTAAAGCTTAGTTGTCACAAGAATGATTTTATGCTGAGTTGGTTTCTGTAATATCTAGTTGTGGTTATTGTTAAAAAACACACACAGGCTTCTGTCCATGACAAACAGAAGAAAGGACATATTGAATGCACTTCATACATCATTCCCAGCAAAGATTAAATACAAATATACTTCAGTAAAATGAAGCATGAGAAAAGAATCCACAGGTTCAGAGTTGAATTAAGTTTTAAGTTAGGGTTGTCTTTCTGTGTTTGCTTAGCTCCAGGGGTATTCATAACAGCAAATTACTTTAGTTGTCTATAATGCTGAAACTGGAGGAGTTGATATATCACAGGTGCCCCTAAACTCCCTTCCCTAAAGTACACAAAAACTGGAAATTTGTTGTCAACTTCCATACTGTACTGCAGCCACTGAACTAGCCAAATTCCAGTAAGTCTAAACTGACAGCTTGAATTCAAAGTACTTTTTTAGAACTTTATTTACAACAAAGGAAATTTTCAGAAAAAAAAAAAACAAAAAAAAACAAAACAAAAACAAAAAAAAAAAAAAAAAAAAAAAAAAAAAAAAAAAAAAAAAGAGGAAGAGGACAGTTAAAAGCAAGGGGCTTCCTCCTAAATCTGTTGACCCACCCAGAACCGCTTTGAAGTTCTGCAGGGGGCTGAGGAGGAAACACTTATGCAATTGGCTGATGCACTGGCAAAGATCTCTACTGGTGCTGCCAGGAAAAAACAGCCAGTCGTAGTAGGAGGAGACTTTACCTTGAAAGGAACAGAGGCACCGACCTGTTGGTCTGACCCAGTCTCGAGGGAGGTGTGTTGCCTTCCAGGGGCACGGATCAGGGGTGCTGCAGAGAGGCTGCCTGCTCTACTAAGTCCCACTGATTATTATCCACTTACAGTTGTCCATGTGGGTGCTAGTGATATAGATAGCAGCAGCCCGGAGAACATAAAGAAGGACTACAGAGCTCTGGGAGAGGTGATTAGGGGCTCTGGAGCTCAGACTGTCTTTTCATCAATACTCCAGGATACAGGGGAGAAACTTTAAAAAGCTAGGAGGATTGACCAGGTTAATAAATGGTTAGAAGGATGGTGCCATAGTCTGGGGTTTGGCTATCAATAAGAGGGGACTCAATTTAGTAAGCCAGATCTACTGGGGGCTGCTGAAGCTGGTCTGAAAAAAAAGGGGAAGAGTGGATTTGGTAGGAGCCTTGCCAAACTGGTCAAGGATGATTTAAGCTAGATGTGTTGGGGGAGGGGGGCATCATTCCATCCCAACACACCCAATCACTTGCTAGCACCTACAAGAAATGCTCAGAGCAATGTAGAGATATTCCAGCTGCTCCAGCCAATGAGCTGGCTTCATTTGGAGCTTGGCTCAGATGCCTCCATACAAATGCCCATAGCATGGGGAACAAACAAGAGAAATTAGAGATCTGTGCACACCTACAGGGGTATGATATCATAGGCATCACAAAAACATGGTGGGATGGCTCCTATGACTGCTGTGCTGGAATGGAAGGTTACAGGCTCTATAGAAAAGACAGGCCCGGTAGGCAGGGAGGGGGAGTTGCTATTTAAGTTAGGGATAGGCTGGAGAGTATGGAACTTGACAGAGCCTTGAGTGACATGGTTTAGTGTGAGGTGTCCCTGTCCATGGCAGGGGGGTTGGAAGTAGATGATCTTAAGGTCCTTTCCAACCCTAACTATTCTATGATTCTATGGTTCTATAAGAACAAGTTGTGAAAATTCACTCATTTGCTGTGCCTTCCTACTAAGCAGTAAGTGTTTAAAGGTGGGATAGTTCAGTTTGGGTAAGTTTCCAAATAGCAGATCTTCTTTGTGATGGCAATGGGAGAAACTAAATGCAAATTATAAATACAATGAAATACACACTCCCTTTGGTGAAGGGCAGTGTGCATTAAGCAAACAAGGGCTCTGACTTCTGATGCATGCTCGAGTGGCTTAAGAGAGCAAACCCACCATCACTGTTAAAGAAATGAGTGACTTTGATGTAAAATAAGTAGTAAGCTGCACACAGATAATATGAAAATAGAAGCGTATTTATTTGTGGCTGGATCTAGAGGGACAGTGGAACAGACACACATGGAGGACCTACAAGAGCCATTGCCTTTGACACTATTCCGCTTTGCAGATGAAAACCCAGTAACTGCAGTCACTACCAGGCTACAGGTCATGAAACCTGATTCTTTAATATATATTAATCAATCTGAGATGCAGCCACAAGTATAAATTCATACTTGCTGCATCTTTGTAGTTGAGGAGTTTTGGAGCTTTCTCAAATATATTGTCAGCACAAAAGCCTTAATACCTAAAAGAATATTATAACCTTTCATATTTTGTTCCAAATTCCAAATTGCTGCATCCCATTTCTTTTAAGTCAAATCTTTCTTTGGATGATACTGTAATTACTTGCCTGACATTCTTATTTTGATCTGGCTGAAAAACACTGGGCAAGTGTACAAGACTAGAGCAATACATCATTATTGATGCTATCTAAGGACTTTCTAATGACCACAGATGGAATCTTTTGGCCACTGCTCATGGAAGGTGTCTTTTCAGTAAGATTTGATATACTAGATCATGGATGGGGCTGGAGATATTTTTTTAAGGTAAACTACAGCAATTACAATCTCATCAGGGAATATCAGGCACAATTCACACAATTAGAGTAGAAATCATATCTACTGTCAGGAATCATGCTGGTTTATGCCAAACAGATTTTATGCTAGTCTAAGAATGAATTAGGAGTTAAACTCTTTCTTTTTGATACTAGTGATGGGCATTCATTAATATGACTAACATTAATAAGATAAAATGTACAGACACTATCTAAATAGCAAGGATTAGACAAATCATAAAAAAATAAAGAAAAAGGAGTAAATACAAATTTAAATAGAAGACAAATGTGTTTATAATACAAGGGTCTTGCAGTAAATCCAATTCATTTGGCCAAATTACTAGCTTTGTAGTGCCAAATGGGGTTAGTCAACTTGGTTTACAACTTATTGTGGGGTACATGGACAGATGATGAGGGAGTGGTATTTCCTTCAAGAAAAGACAATTTAAATGTGTCTATGGCTCTTCTTCCTTATTTTGCAGAGTCTGTGGGGCAGTAAAGTGGAAAAGGACTTTGGAAAGTCATGTTCATTCCAAGGATACTGGAAAGCATTTTGCAGCCTTTGGTGTCTGGCAGCTTTTGGAAGGGATGTTCTGTGGATCCTTCTGGTTGAGATACCCATAACCAGCTGATTCATGTAGGGGAAAACATGCCTCTTGTAAATCAATGGCAGATTTTTCATGCTGTAGCTCATAAAACCTAGTGATGTCTCATTCCCATCCTTCGACACCTAGGATTTTCTACAAGAAAGTTAGTTAGTTCTCTGGAAGCTGGGCACAAAGAGGGCTTACACCAGCTGCAAATCAGCTTTATTGATCCACATGGACTGAAAAAATTACAATAATTGAAAAAAAACGTAGTTAGAATGGAGGTGAACACCTTTCTGTTTCTCATGACTTATACTGAAAAATCTTCTGCTTAAAGATGAAGCTTCAGATTAAGCAGTTTTCCAGGAAATTTGTGAAGATTTATCACCTATGTGACCCCAGTTGAGACCAAGTCCTGATCAGAGATACAAGGTGGTAGAGCACCAGGATATAATAGTAGTAATTGCATTTGTTACTTTTGTTCCTATTGGTGCATTTGGGGATGCTTCTTGACTACAAGTTAGAGCTGGGAAAATTCATTATATCTGTGATGCACCCCCCTTTTAGAATGGAATTTGGGCAATGTCAACTGGATATGCAGCAGCATAACCCTCTGCACTTCTGAACACTGCATGCAGTCACTATGCAGCAGAGCAATTTTAAAATCAATGTCACAGTGCAGAAGGAATGGCAAAGCTTTGAGCGAACAGCATATGAGCAACCAAAGATACTGGAGCTGAGTACTGATCAGAACAATTCAGTTCCTGGATGATTTCTAAAAGCAATAATTTCAGTTTTAGGGCTTCTTCATTTCTAAAATCTATTTCAAGAAAAGCTCTTGGGTAGTCTAAGTAGTCTACTATAGAAGGAGTAGCACAACTCGAGTTTCCGCAGTATCTTATAAATGATCATTTAAATACAAATCACCCTTTCTATCATGGTGGTTATTGAGGTCAGATTCAGTTAGAATGGCAACATGGGAAGGAGTCCAGCAACAGAGCTGCCTTTCCTCATACACCGCAGATCTGGCAATGCACTGGATAGTGGAAAGGAGGATATTTCAGTCATCTCTTCCAAAGAAAGCTGTCCAGTGGTACATACGGATGGATTACTATCTCAGTGATGCCATTATATGAAGCTCGCTCTTCTTTCTTTTCCATCCTAGGCAGGACAAACAAAGGATGATGGCAGACTCCATTGGATGGAGTATGAATTGAGGCACAGTGGCTACCTTAACTCTATCAAGAGTCCTGGCTCCGTGATAGGAGTCGATCTGTGAGGTGCAGCAGTTGGCTCTGAAATCTCAGCACCTCACTGTGATTTATGTGTTTTTACTTTGGCCTGGCTCTGGTCTGGTACTGCCCACTGAAACCGGCGGGTGGTGGGCATGTGTTGGATGCAGCTGGAAAAGGAAACTAATTTGCATATGTGAAAAGCACTCCGCAGCACACAAGTGCAGTAAATTGAGAATGGTCGGAGATTTACATTGAAAGTGCATTCCTGGTCCAAACTAAAACTCTAGCACAGATACATGCAGAAGGAACATCTGACCTACAACTGAGATCTGCAGAGGGCTGAACTGAACCACTGATTTTCAACAGGACTGTTAACTCAGAGAGAATGATTTTCTTTGAATTAAAGTCTGTGACCAAGGTATCCACTGTGAACATTTTATAAAAATACTAAAGTCATGTATTTCATCAAAGTGAGCTAATAGAATCGTAGAATAGCTAGGGTTGGGAAGGACCTTAAGATCATCTAGTTCCAACCCCTCTGCCACAAGAATATACTACAGTTCTTCATATGCAGTTTTGTAATGCCAAATTGGTTCATCTATTTATCTTTGCACAGTACAACAACAATTTGTCTTCATGTCTGGCTCATGCAAAAGTATTTCAATATGCTATTTGTTAGCATCACAATACGATTAAGAGGAATGCCTCAAAAATATGATATATAAAAATTCCTTCTGTTTTAAAAAGCGATTTCTGTTTATCAGTAATAAACTCTCAGGGTTTTTGATATCTCTATTTGGGGAAAGAAGGAATAAAACTTACCAATAAACTACAGAGTTTAATAAACTTACTGAGCAAGTAGACATCAAGGTCCTGCACCTGGTTCAGGGCAATTCCTAGCACAAATACAGGCTGGGTGGAGCCTGGATTGAGTTCAGTCTTCCCTGAGGAGATGGGCTTGGAGTGTTGGTTGATGGGAAGCTCAACATCAGCTGGCAATGTGTGCTTGCAGCCCAGAAAGCCAAACATATCCTGGCCTGCATCACCAGCAGCATGGCCAGCAAGTTGACAGAGGGGATTCTTCCTTTCTACTCTGCTGTCATGAAACCCCACCTGCAGTATTGCATCCAGCTCTGGAATCTCCCAACACAAGAAGGTTGTGGACTGGTTTGAGCCATTCCAGAGGAGACCACAAAGGTGATCCAAGAGCTGGAGCACCTCTGCTATGGAGACAGGCTGAGATAGCTGGGCTTGTTCAGCCTGGAGAACAGAAGGCTCTGTGGAGCCGTTAGAGCAGCCTCTCAGCACATAAAGAAGCCAACAAGAAAGCTTTCGGCTAGGGCATGTAGGGGTAGGACAAGGGTGAATGCCTCCAGATTGAAAGATAGATTAGATATTAGAAAGAAGCTGCTTACTGTGAGGGTGGTGAGACACTGGCACAGGTTGCCCAGAGAAGCTGTGGTTGCCCCATCCCTGGAAGTGTTCAAGGCCAGGTTGGACAGGACTTGGAGCAACCTGGTCTAGTAGAAGGTGTCCCTGCCCAAGGTAGGGAGTTAGAACTAGATGATCATTAAGGTCTCTTCCGACATGAACCATTCTGTGATTCTATGACACTATATGATTTCATTGCCATGTATTTCCCTCCCTACTGCACCAACCAGATGAGTGTCCTCTCTTCCTGAATCTAGGTACAATTAATCAGCGTAGTTGAAGTACAATTAAATTAACATTTTACAAATCCTCCTGCCAACCTGTTTAATTTAATAATCCTGTGTAACACCCAGAGGAACAGATACCAAATGTACCTGTAGCATGTTCCACACCACCTCATACAAAGCCATAAATGCTGGATCTGCAGAAACCATGCAATAGTAATTCCAACAGACCGGGGATAATTTACATCCACCGAGGATCTGGCTCAATTATCCTGACCAAGAATAATTTGCAGTCGGGAGCACAGAAATTCCCAGACTGGAACAGATCCAAACTACAGACTTCTAGCAGTTACCAGTGGAGGAGACTTTTAAAGAGAGTCACATACTCTCACATGTCTATTAGAAATACAACTAATAGACAGATGGAATAATCTGCTACTGACAATAAGTTTCATGCAAATCCTTGAAGGTGGAGATTGGTTTAAATTCCATGAAAGGGGATTCCCCCTCACCCTTTAATTATAAAAACTCTAGCTATTTTAATTATCCAGCAAAGCGTGCATTTGGTAATCCTGGTTTTGGCTTCAGTCACAGTACTTTGCAGTTCCAAAGGCTTAGTATAAACTACATAAAAGAGTACTTTTTTGCTCTCAGCATTTCTTGCCTTTCAGTTTCATTGAATATTCTCCCCTCTTGTGCTCAAATACCAAAGACGGATACTTGTTCTTTCAGACTGTGCCCCTTAGACTGGCCTTTAAAGACAAGCACACACCTTTTGTTCTCTCCAAGAACAAAGCTTTTTTCAGATGCTCTTCAGACGAGAGGTTTGCTTACTTCAGCCTTTATCATTTGTCTTGCTCTTCTCAACCCTGCCTAGCTTAGCAATATTTTTTCAACAAATATCACATAGGACTCCCATCGAAGCTACATCATCGATTTCAAATGTTTTATGAGGTCGGCCCTGAGGGTCTCTCTCACAGCTCTTTTTACCCTGCTATCTTGCTTCTTTTTTGTAAGTTCTTTTTTTTAATCACACTGAGCAGAGACTTTCATTGCAGCATTTATACTAACAACTTGGCCCTGTTACTGAAACAGTAAAACCCTCAACTCCTATAGACTTTTAGTTTTGCTTCAGCTGTCTCTTCCACCTCACATGCCAGCAGGTGTTCCAGAGAACTAATGTCCCCTTGATGTCCCACCAGTCTTTTGTCAGTGTGGCTAACCCAATTTAGAAAAAAAACCCATGGTGCTCACCCGAACATTTCGCTAGTGCAGAGCTTACCTTTCCAATTATTTTTATTTATTAATACTTTTCTTAGTGTTTTGGGGGAGGATTACTAAGAAATGGATTAAAGCACAAATCCCTTGGTATAGAACATTGCAGCTTCTCTGTAATCCTTTTGCCATGATGAGAAAGAGCTCGCTATTCTTATTCTTATCTTTAGGACTTTTCCTGTGATAGTTCTCTCAGCAGAAGAGGGAATCAGACTTGCGTAG
Source organism: Psilopsiagon aymara (assembly GCA_024733675.1). Classification (NCBI taxonomy): domain Eukaryota; kingdom Metazoa; phylum Chordata; class Aves; order Psittaciformes; family Psittacidae; genus Psilopsiagon; species Psilopsiagon aymara. The sequence goes on from JANRGW010005640.1 coordinate 25,449, forward strand.
TTATGGGGCCAGTGTTCCATTTCCCCTTCACTCTGTTCATTACCCTTTTCTTCTTGTGTAGTCTCCCAATTACAGTTCACAGGTCTCCTCTGTGTTTCTTGGCTTCTGCAGGTTATATTTCCTTTATATCCACATCTGTGGAAAAGGCAGCCCTCATCTCACTACTGCAGTAGGAACTACCAGAGAGTCACAGTTATTTCTCTGAATTCTTCCATTCCTGTATTGAAAGAGAAAAATCACCTCCTCAAGTTGTCTCACATAAAGTTCACAAGGAGAGGTCCGTCAAGAATTGCTGCATCTACAGAAGCCACATATGGCACAGATTTTATTTGGTGTTTTGAGTCTTTCAAAGTTAAAGAGATAGAAATTAGACGCAAAGCTTCACTAAAAACAACTAAGATTCACTGTATTTACTCACACCTCACTAGGTACACATTTAGACAAGAGGGAGATGTCTTTCACAATAATTTAATCTATCCCTAGCACATTCTGTCCAGGGTTCCACAACAAATCCATCACCATGAAACCAAGTGCTTACTTGCTCCACATCGTAACATCCATAGCTTCTCAATTTATTCAGTGCTGGTGCTTTAATTTAAGGGGTGTTTTTAAAACCAGTATTGCTAAGCCAGTGCAAAACTCCGTATGAGTAATCTCATATTATCTTAACCTAAGCATTTTATTTAGCTTCTGTTGAATGGGAAGAGGTTTGAGTAAAATGCAATTTGCCAGTCTTAAAACGGATTAAATTTGCTACAAAAAGGTAAATGGTGATTTTGCCAAACCAGTGTAATTTTCCCTGTGCATAAGCAAATCTCTGTTTGTGAGCTACTCTACTTAGCCCAGAGTTCTCCCTGGATATTCATTCACTTCTTCTCCACATGCTGAGCACCAACACCTTGGAGCCAAAGGCAGCTTTCTCCCAGCCACAGGCAGCTTCCTCCCTAGCAACCCCCTCCAGTCTTGTCCAAGTCCAAATCCATCACCACTTGCAACAGACAGTTATTCCACATTGGCCATTGCCCCCACATTCACAGAGTTCACACCCTGAAAGAGGCATGGATTGCATCTTTCTGCCCTCCTGTAGAACACCTCTTCATTTGCACCCTCCTATGCCCCTGCCGAGCCTAGCCATTTTGGCTCCAGCCTGTGTTCTGTCCTGAATGGTCACCTAAGTGGGTTGTGTTCTGCTCCCCTTGATACCTTCTGCTGAGCAGGCTGTGTCCAGACCATCATGACAGAAGAACTCAGAGAGAAATCATCATTCTGCAAATACTTAGCTTAACTCTGCCTGTAGTTTCAGGTAATAATCCTAGGAAGCCATAGACAAAGAGAAAATTATGTTTTCCCTTTCCTCCCCAATTGCTTGGAGTTCCACTGTTAAGAATCATTCTTGGCTCTAGATCAGAAGATGTGAAAATAATTATTATTAACACTGTATTATGTCTACACCAGTATAGTACCAAGTAAATTCCTTGATATCATGAAAGAACTGAAACAAACGAACTGAAACAAATAGATCTGTAATACCTGAATTGCACATGCAAATATTAGGCTGCCAGCATCTAACCAAAAGAAGTCCTTAGGATTTTGCCCTTTGAGTACTTCTAGGAAGCAATGGATAGTACTAGCTATATGAATGCATCAACTCTGAAAAGTCTGCCTTGCCTGTATTTTTTTTTCTGAGGCATCATTGCTTGTCATCACTAAATGATGCCACATTGCATGGCTCAGAGCAGTATTGATCAAGTCAGTGCTCTTGCAGCAGAAACATCTAGGATGAAAGCACAAAACCTGTGCATGGGACTGGAGCTAGAAGGGCAGGCTCCTCACCATGGCAGGGGGAAAGGGAAGGAAGCCAGGGGAATGCAGAAGAACTGGCTGCTGATCTTTCTTCCACAGCAGGGGCAGAGCAGCTGTACTTTCCCCAGTATTTGTAAATTCCAATCAGAGTTCTGCTTCTTCCAAGCACATCACTGTTTACAGCATCTCTTACTGTTCTTCTCCTCACATGGCATGGGAAGACAATTCAGCCTCCATCACTTAGAACTTCACATGTTGATCATTTCTAATTCTTTTTTTTTTTTTTTCTTTCCTACTCAAGAGAAAAAGACAGGGAAAACCATGTACCCGTGGACCTGAGCTGGTTCTAATATCAGAAAATATTTTGGACCCATATAAAAAAAATGTAGAAATATTCCATTCTGAGATAAAATTTAAAAGATTATTGGTGGCTTTGGGGTTTTACCCCTCCCTGACAAGTCAACAATTTATGAAGATCAAAGATGTATGATTTATTTTAACCTTTAAAAATCTTTTTCCCTATTTGCATTTCCAACTAAAGAATATTTTTAGAGTTTGTCTTTTAAATCCTATTTAATGTTGCCTTATTATTTCAGGATATTTATGGAAACTCAGCTCCTTCACGACTGAATAAGTCTCTGCCAGCACTGGCTCTGGGGCCAAACCCAGGTGCAATTTCACTGACTGTGACCATAAGAAAATCTTGCTGCAGGTAAGAGGCCATGCTTATGTGCACATGAAGCAAGCAAGTATGCTCAGGGAGGAGCTGACTCTGCCACAAACTCAGCACCCCTGAGATGGAGCTGGCAGGTGATGCAGACACTCAACCAGATTTATTTTCCATGGTGCATTTTGCAGGTTTTCAACACCTAGCTAGATGGTGAGTGGCAGCATTTAGGAGCAATTTTAGCCCAAGGTCATTTTCTGTCCTCTTTACAACACCCCACATGTCTTCTTTGATCTCCCTGGCTCCCCCTCTCCATCCTGGTGCTGCACCTTATCCATAGGTTCCGATCATTCTGGGTATTCTGCATAGCCACTCAGGTGATTGGAACAGCACCCCAGAAGGGGCATTAACTCATATTTAAACCATACCCGTAACAGTTCTAGACACCTTCTAACCCTCAGCAATGACATGCCCCCCCCCCCCAAGCAGATTTCCTTTGTAAAAATTATACGTTCTGTGTCTCCAAAATAACAATTTTCCTTTCACCACAGTAAGAAAGAAAAAACAAGGTGATTAAGCCAAATCTTTTCAAAGAATTTTTTCGTTTAAGTGATGATGCTACCATGAAAATCTTCTAGTGCTACTCAACAAGATGCAAGAAAAACAATTGAATTTGCTTACTTTCACACTTAGAGTAAGGCTCTGGTGTGTAGTCAGCATTTTCTTGCAGCAAAGACTGCTTGACCTGAATGTATTTAAAGACTGGTGCAAAAAAAGAGTATTTGAATTTTTCTAAATATATAGTGTCTTACATGGAAAGGAAGCCCTTCACATTAAATGCTATTAGACAAGAAAAAATAAATACAAAAAGCAGGAGAGTAACAAGAAATGGAAGATGCTTTTTAGCTGTTATAACCTGATAAGCCAGCAGGCACACAGGGGCTCCCAGCTAACCAGCTTGCCAATGTGTCACTGCAATGCTCAAACAAAAAAAACAATAATTCAGCCAATGGAGAGGGTCCTGGTCATTTCTTCCTGGCCACTCTGCCCAAGCTAACAGGAGAGACTCCCTCAAGCTGCAACCAGATGTTAAGAAATCCAGTTTCTGCTGAGGGCAAGACCTCTCGCCATAACCGCTGGCAGAACTGTCTTGCTGCACCCTAAGCCAACTCCACCCTCCAATGAAAGCACACAGTGAAGCTGCTCATGTGTGCTGTCTCATAGAGGAATTTCTGCCATCTTCAGCAGTTCCCCTGTGCCAGACCTTATCAGAAAACGCATTTTTTGTGTTGGCTATGCAATGTTTCAGTTCAATGGCACATTTGTTTCAAAACCCCTGACTTTGACTACCTTTAAATTGTTCTGCTGACATTTCCCTCCTTCTGCTGCTAACAGAATGCATCTTTCAAATGGGGAATGGCCAAAATAGCAGGGGGTAAATATCGAAAAGCAAACCTCCAATCTTGTCTACACCGCAAATCACACAAGCTGTTGACTGAAGTAATTGTTCAAAGGGGCTGGAGATTGAAACCCAAGCTCCAGATAAACTACATATGCAAATACAAGGTGTAAAAAGCCTTGATGAAATATGTAGCACTTCCACCACATCTGCAATTGCAGATATTTGAATCACTTGTAGCTTGCCCTTTGCCTAAGCCCCTACTGATAGCAGAGAACTTCCACCCCTGACCCATGCATACACAGCACTATCTCTTTTGACAGATCTCTGGGCATATTCAATATTTAAAGTCAAATTTCCCTGCTCACAGCATCCTAAAGGTTAAACCTCAGGCCAAATATGTTACTTTCTAAATACATTTCACTCAAGTTAGCAACCTTTCACAACAAATAAGGCAACAAAGGGTTCAACTGTCAGACATGTCATGGGCTGTTAGAAAATGCGTCAATACAGGGGAACGAACCAGCAGGTGAGTCTGTTGTAATGTAGTACTGGAGATGGGAAATGTCCTAGGACTGAAAAGACACATAGGAAATGATTAGTGACCACACTATTCCAGTAAGGAAATGTCTTACTGTTAATTACAGCTTTCCAAATTACAAAACAAGGACACAGGTCAGCTGCACATGCACTTCCCTAATTTAGCTGACTACAATAAACCTCTGTGAGCTGAGGATGGCAACTATTGTCTATCACTCAATTGCACCTCATCTGCCATATGCACAGGTTGCAGATGCATTTATAGCTCCAGTACTCACCAGGTACTGGCTACTGAGGTCCTGGATACAGCCTGTCCTACATTGTACTTACCCAGACAATCAACCATTCCTTTTTTGAGGAAAAACATGTTTTCAGTTATTTTGATCAGAATCTCGGTTAACTATTTCCAGAAGAAAAAAAAAAAAAAAACCAAAAACAACCCAAAACAAAATAACAATTAACTACCTGGTCTGTCCTCCACTGTTAGACTTGCAGCATTTTTTTACCAAGAGGGTGGTCAAACACTGGAACAGACTTCCAGGAAAGGTGGTCGATGCACCGAGCCTGTCAGTGTTGAAGAGGCATTTAGACACTGCGCTTAATAACATGCTTTAAGTTTTGGTTAGACCTTAAGTGGTCAGACAGTTGGACAAGATGAACACTGTAGGTCCCTTTTGACTGAAATATTCTATTTTATTCTATTCTATCTTTTCCATCTCCTCCATATCCCACTAGAAGAAAAAAAACCCACAAAGTAGACATTAACACATATAACTAACATTAAGGAACCACCAATAATAGCAGAAACTTATAAAGTATCTCTGGATTACCTTTCCAATAGATAGAAAATATGTAGGAACAGATGGCTTGGAAAACAACATGTGTTCACCTAAGAGGCGATATTTAAACAGAAGTATATTGCCTGCTCCACTTATTTTTTACATTTCAGGAGCATTGGCCGTGCCACAAAGTACTGCTGATAATTAAATACAGAATGCTTCCAGAATTACACAGAATCCTAAGGCTCAGGCCAGCATCCTGTCTATCTAAAGATGAAACAAAAAGAGACAATGAGGATCACACAGCTGCCTACAGATGCTTGTACAAACTAGCCTTTTTGCTAATGCAGTCCCATGAGAACAAGAAGCTAAAGAGGAAAAATTTTAAGCATAAGATCTGTCAAGGAAGGACAGAGGGAAATGTATTTTTGGAGTATCAGCATCTTATTTCACTGCACAAGACCACAAAGTATATGTCTGTAAGATGATAGGTAGAGTTGTGGAAGGATATTCAAGCTATCTCTGTTAAGTTAGCTTGGATATGGGAAGCAATGCTGCCAAGTTACCCTCGCATTTGTGCAGAACTAATATCCACCATTTCTTAGGAACACTACATAACACAAACCAGCGCCACCTCAATGCAATAGAAATTCCTCAAACACGTGCTAATTCAGAATGAGCTTATGCCTGGCTACTCAGTTCTGCATTACACATTCTTCATGGAATGATTATGAAGGGGTTCTAGCAGATACCAACATTGTGTCTGAGATCAACCCCAACCTTGGTTCTGCTCTGCAAACCTTCCCAGAAAGCTGCAGCAGGTTCACGTCATCAAGTTGAAACACCCATTTCCAGGAGTAACACAGGAAACAGATGGCTCCTTCTAGTCATTTTTCTAGAGGTAACCCACACCCACCTCAAAGATCAGACTTGCAGAAAAGAGAAGAGGAATTGGAATTTTCTCTGTTCTTACTCTTTTGGGGTGTAGATAAACTCTTCTTTTGGTTCATTCAAAAAATAAACACCTTGAACATGCACATGATAGACCTTACCCATATGGTCATGACCTCAGCTCTGTTCCAGCTGCTCACATCACTCCACACTGTGCTTAAATGCTTTTTGAGGATTTCTCCTTTGCATGGATTTGGAAGTGAAGGTAGACTGTGGAGTTTCCAGGATCAGTTTTATCACTTGCCAGATGGGAAGACTGCTGGGACCCCCCAAATGGGCTTTTTTTGCATCCCTACTCATTGGATACTGTCAAAGAGACCTGGAAGGGTGGTGGGGGGTGCACTGGCTTGGTCGGGCTGGGTATACGTGCTGTTGTATTCTTTTCCCTTGTATTTCTCTTGTCATTATTATTACTAGTAGTAGCAGTAGTGGTTTGTGTTATACC
>JANRGW010005640.1:36201-54011 GCA_024733675.1 Psilopsiagon aymara
TCCATGTCCTTTTTATGTTGAGGACACCAGAACTGCACACAATACTCCAAGTGAGGTCTCATGAGAGCAGAGTAGAGAGGCAGGATCACCTCCCTCGACCTCACACTCCTTTTGATGCAGCCCAGGACACAGTTGGCTTTCTGGACTGCAAGCGCACACTGCAGGCTCATGTTCACTTTTCCATTGACCAACACCCCCAAGTACTTCTCCACAGGTTTGCTCGCAATCTCTTCTCTGCTCAACATGGAGCTGTACCTGGGATTGCTCCATCCCAGGTGTAGGACCTTGCACTTGGCATGGTTAAACTTCATCAGGTTGCCATCAGCCCACCTTACAAGCTTGTCAAGGTCCCTCTGGATGGCATTCCTTCCCCCCAGCTTATCGACCAAACCACCCAGCTTGGTGTCATCAGCAAACTTGCTGAGGGCGCACTCAATCCCACTCTCCATGTCACCAACAAATATGTTGAACAAGACTGGTCCCAACACTGATCCCTGAGGGACACCACTCCTTGCTGGCCTCCAGCTGGACATTGAGTGTTATCTGAATGTTGAAAAGTTAAAAGCTGTGTTATCACTAGTCATTTCTTATCTGCTGTGAGTCTTCACCTCCATTTTCAGATCACTTAAGTTGCAATTTAATTTCTTACAAAAAGAAATTCCAGTTACTGCAGAACTCTGAATGATCCTGAGTCAGTGCCAAGTACTCAAGTTCTTTTTCATCCATCAGCATGGCAATCAAAACAAATGGAAATTTCCTTCTTGTGATCTCCTCAAATCCTCATCTTGTTTGAGGGCTACAATAGTCAATTTTGTGATTCTACTGTTGAGTTTTAAGTCTTTCACGTAGAAAATACAACATAAGCACTCCCCAAAGACTACAGAAAACTTGGCGATCAATAATCTGCTGGAGTATTAAGGTTCTTCTTATCCTGCTGACCAATATTGCTTTACTATTGCCTTCCATTTATGTTTGCTTGTTTTGTTTCTCTGTATCTGTAAAGATAGAGTTATGTGAAACCAAATGGTATTTTTCCATCATGGAACTTCCTGCCTCAAGTTGCCACCTTAGAGAGAGAAATTGGATGTAAATAATGTCACTTAATGTACCAAATAACATTTATATGCCGTAAAATCCTCCTTTCAGATACTAACTGCCTACTCTCTTTTATAGGCTAACACTTAGCAATTAAGCCACTGAACATCTGGGCTTCCAAACGCTCAGTAATCATTTAAATCAAAAAGAAGATCCACTGAATGCCTCTATGGGTCATACTGGGGAAGATAAGCCCAAAGCAAAATATCTGTGGCACATACAGAAGGGCACATTCTGAAAACAGCTGATGCCTCTTATTCAAAATTTACTAAAGCGGTGTAGGAAGCTGAGCATCCTGGTGACTTATGTGGATAAATAACTTAGTGAGATGAAAAGGTTTGCACATCTTTATTACAATAAAACAACACCTGGTGCCCTTTTGTTACCATCTGCATGTTCAAAATAATTTGGTCAGCATTATTGGCTTGGAAGATAGCCAGAAAGTCAAATTATTCACTAAATGGTGTGTATGAACTGTGGAATTACAAGCAGGTTTTTAAAGTATGTTAACAACAAAACTTTACCACATGTTGCCCTAGCTGACAGTTTAACAGCAGCAGGAATTGAAGACCTTCATTCCTCTATGGAATTTATTTAATAACTGCTGGTTCTTGTCTACTTGAATTTCTCATAGGAAGAAGAAGACATGTTAGTCAATGCTTGTACCTTAAAATTCTATTATCTGCTTGTAAAGCACGTTTATCCCAGGGAGATCTGCATGTCCACAGATAACATTCCCAGTCATTTCAGAAAAAATAAAAAAATAAAAAAAATTTACTAATTAATTGTGAAAGTCATTCTTATAAATGCATTTCAGTCACTTGTTTATTCAGGCATTGCTCTTAAACTAATATGGCTGTTTAATACTTGGAATTCCACCTATTTGCACTAAACAGAATTTAGGCATTTCTGTTCTTCAGCAACTGTCACTGTCAGAAGTTGTGAGCATTCAGAGGTGCAAGTTCAGAAACCACTATCCATGGGCAGTGGTACCATTCCTCACCTCTCCCTTGGCTGCTGTTTCACTAAATGCATCTTTCAGCAATTTACCATATTTTCATGGAAACCAGATGCAAAATGGTGGAAAAATCAATGAAATGACATTAAAAACAAAACACCTCGTTGGATCTATAAATATTTTATCAATCAGACTAAGGAAAAAACAGGAAATGTAGAGAGGTGGGGCGTCCAGTCTGGGATCTGGCACCTGGCTCACCATGGTTATATTCTCCCTTTGTCCCCTGCAAGTAAATTGAGTAGATATGGAGCAACTATGATGCTTTTGCAATACAGCAACAGTCAAGCCAATCTGTAGACATCACAGTATCTGTAAAATTGACTTACCTTTTCTTTTTTAAGCACTATTTTTCACAAATTACTGCCCCATCTACTTCAAAATGCATTGACCTGAAACACAGAATACAAGTTAGTAACCTAGAAGCAATGTTTCATGTTCATATGGTAAACAGTGTAGTGAGGCTAGAGTATAGAAAACCAAAAAATTACAATTTTGTTTTCCTTCAAGTGCTCTTCTAGCAATCACTTCATAATAAGGGGTGGATTTTTGTATTCAAAATCTCATCCTGTAGTTCAAAACTTAGTGTTGTCTTATACGCTGAAGTATTTGAGCATAAAAGAGACCTAACATGAAAATTGTGCTCTGTGAATAAAATATAGCCAACACTTGATTTTTTTGGGGAATTGCTGAGAATCCTTTTGAAAAGGAGAGGCTGTTGTAATAGCTGCTTTTCATAACACGATGTAATTCTAGAAATTTGATGGAATCAAAAATTAGCTTATAGTGAACATTTCCCCTAAGTCTGTGCCTTCCTTTGCTAATGCAAAAAAGGGCATTTACAGTAAATGTAAATAGTAACAGAAGGAGACATAACAACAGACTCCTTGGATATCCTGGGGATAGTTTGCTTACACAGAATTATTTTAATACTCTAACAGGAAGCAAAAATGGAAGGAAGAAAAAGAGTAATGCTTCTTTATTATTAAAGCATGGCTCCACTGCCCAGATGGAGGATGTAATTGAGCAAATCCACAGTTAGCATCATTGTAAGTGGGCTTATTTATACCAGCTGAGGATTGGTACAATAAATAATACATATAAAAGACTTGGATACTGTTAGACTATTCAAATTTCATTGAACATTTTTTTCCCCTTTAGATTTCTAAAAAATAAAGAGTGGAAACAAAAGAGCCACAGTCTTTGTTGCCATAATGTTCTGCATAGGAAACTTGTCTCTCTTCCAGTAGCTCCACAGGAATTACATGAAAAAAATGCACAAATCTCTGATCTTTCTTGTTCATTTTCATCAGAACAGACAATGTTGGGAAATGTTGCCAAAGATAGAGTTAGCATTTCCCCTTTTTTGTTGTTTTGTTTTGTTTTACCCTTTGAAACAAGGGGCAGTCTCCAGCAGTATTCCCTGTCCAACACTGTTAAATCACACTAGTAAATACAGTTTGCATGTTTCCAGCACTGCACAAGTCCTGCTGTGCACAGTGCCCACAGGCACTGGCTCTGCTTGGAAATTAAATTCTCTAAACCAGATTAAGGTAAATTTACAAACTGGAAATCACACAACATCAAAGCAGACGATTTAGACAACACCAGTCTCTAAACAATTATAAGCCCTAATGCGACATATATAGGCTGAGGAAGAATTCTCAAACTTAACCAGCTTCAAAATTGCTCAAAGAACATTGCGAGATGTACAAGTAACATTCAGTAGGTGTAATGTGGTCACCTACTTACAGAATACTGCCCATATGGGTTCACTTGAGGTTAAATGGGAAGTCTGGACTTCAGCTTTAGATTACCAAAAAAAAACCTATGTGAGATCTACACTGAAACTGGAGAAGATGTCTTACAATTTCATTTCAAAATCTAACACCCCCCCCACCTTAATTTGTCCCATAGCAGTTTTCTGTTTGCATTATTAATACGGTTCAAGACATTAAAGTTTTTTGGGGTTTGGATGTGTGGGGTTTTTTTTAATTGGCCATGTTCTGTTTTGTTTTATTTTAATAAGCTTTGGAAAATCAATATTACTTTATGTTTCCATACAAACAACAGTAAAATTTGCTGCTATTTCCCCCTCTCATCCCCTTCCCCCATGGTCGCTGACATTTGAAGGTTAACTTCACCAAATTTTGTCACTTACTTAGTTTATTGACAGGTCTGACAGAATTAAGAGCTTGGATGATTCACTGATGTTTAATATTATCAGAACCAGTTCTGCGTAGTAGTAGGGAGCGCTTTTTATTCCCATAACAATGACCATGACTGCAGCCTGTAGAATGAAGATGAACTGAGAATACGAATGAAGGCCTTCAAAGATATTTGTTATAGGAATAAGTCTATGTGTCTTGAAAGCATGCAGTATGCCAAATGACATAGCAAGCACTTCTCAAGCTTGACTGTATCTACTACTGGCTTCCACCTCGCTCTAAAACCAAATTGATATTATCATGATAAAAATTGCACTCAGTATTCTAATTACAACTAGCATCCACTGCTATCAGTAGGGCTTCTGGCTTCCAGAAGGATTACTTATGGAGACCTTGATAAATCTGGCCCAGGAATCATAAGATACCAATTTATTCATGAATGTAAAGATAATACTGTGCTCACTTTCACAGGTTTACCTGTGTGAATAGAAGATGAAGATGTATTTACAGGATCAAAATCCATAAGCACCTACCACCTACGTGCAAACAGTAAAACCACTATGGGTTTTTTCTATTTTAAAATGATAATACAATTCATAAGCATATGAGTTACATTATAGAACAATGAATCTCTGGTGTCACACTAATTAAAAAGCTAGTATTACATTATTTCCTCAAGGGCTCATTTTATAATTTTTAGGATTATAGCACATTGATTAATTTATACAAGTTTTTAATCCCCTAGTATTTAATGAAGCCTAGGAACCTGGGAACGTGTGTATAATTTGGATTTGTATAATTTTATTACATAGGAGAAAAACTAAAGTGCTCATGCACTACTTTAAGATAGAAGGTTTCTGAGCAGACCAGTTCAACCATCAGACTATTAACCATTTGCAATGAAAACATTTGAGTCTAAATTAATTCTAGGGTTATTAGATTATTTTTCAGCTTGCTAAGGACTCCAACAAGCATTGCTTGTCTTATGTGCTTGTCAACTGCCTTTTAATTAGCTACTGTGTAACAACTGAGCACAGTAGGAAACTAATATCTGTTCAAGTTATCTTCCATATTATTTAGAACGCCTTAAAAACAACATTGTCATTATCCTGTACAGCCCTCAGACTTACCCATTCTGGCACATCAAGTTAAGATAGCATGCTGCAAACTCAAGTTCATAAATGCATTGCAACTAAACCCAATGGGAACTAGCAAAATAAATTGCTGAACACAAAATATTCTACAAAGATGAAATGCTGAATTGTGTTTTAGACTGTCTGGTTCATTTTTGCAGCCTCAAAAATGCAGTTGGATCACCTAGTTGTCAAACTGCTAGACCCACCTGCAAATCATAGGCTCACACAAAAGGAAATCATTGTAAATCTTCTGTATACAGTGTAAACATTCTCAAAAGCTGCACAATATTGAACCTAAAACTGCCTTATATATACTTCATGGTGGGAAACAAAACAAACAAACATACCAAACCCAACCTCTAGGCACTGAGTCTTGAAGTGATGTTTTCCTGGACCTTACAGTAGGGCAGAGACAGACTCCAGCTCTGTGTGTTAGTCAAGAGACATGGAACATTTCAGGATGCTTAGAATATATTTTCTGGTCAAGTCATGCCTATAGAGGAACATCAGAGAATCTCCATCTCTATTCTACAAAGGAGGAACACTGATTATCTAAAGCACTGAAGTAAGAATATTGGGGGGGGGGGGGAGGTACACTGTTCTGTTTATAATAGCGCTGCTAGACTCTGAAACATTTTCACTTGGGATGCTCAACATTGTGAGAAATGAAAGGAGAGGGAAAAAAGAAAGGAAGAAAAGAGCAAACTTGCACAGCTACAAGTTGAGCCTGCCCAGTAAATCCTCATCAAGACAAGATTAATGAACAATCCCTTAATGACATCGCACAACTTTTTTCTTGTTTATTCACTCCCTCTCTTTAATTTGGATTTACTAGAGTTAGATAATAAAAAGGAATTAAAGAAAGACACATGAATGTTGGTTAAGTAATAATTAGAATTGATAAGCACGTTGGCTTGCACACAGAGAATTTGGGATTTGCATTCTGGTTCACATCACTTTTCTATTTGGCAGCATCTCGACACTGCCTTCACATAGAAGTAACCAACTAAATATGGCATCTGTCTAGATGGATATTGACAAAGACATTTTGTATTGTATTTATGCTCACAAAGCCAGTGAGGGAGCATGATATAAACTACTACTTAACACCTTTCACAGATACAACTTAACAATGCTGTTACTCAGGAGAATACTGAAGTAAGATAGAAACAGCTACTATCTTGGTAAAGGTGTTCAGTTCTTTCTACTACATGATAAAAGATGTTCCAAAGCCTTATAAATAATTCGAGTTAGCGTACTGTTTAAAAAAAATAATTCCTTTTTGTTCCTATTTTAAAATGATCTGACATTGACAGCAATGCTAAAATTTAGACATTGGTGCTAAAAAGTACTCATCTATAAAACACCTATCATCTCTTGCAGAGGAAACACCTTTAGATTATTAAATATCTAAGTTTATTTCAATGCATAGGGTAGTGCTAGGCAGAGAGGTAATTACACAGCAGGGAGAAGTGTCTCTGGGAAGGAAGTGGGAAGAAAAGGCCTTATTTATTTCAACTCCCCACAATTATATTCATTTTCTACATGTTTTTCAAAATGTTACTCACCTGTCATGTTTCCACATCAGATACCAGAAACTGATTAAGGGTGTGAGTAAGAGTCACCTTTTTATTTGACAGTGAGGTACACAGTACAGGATAATGATAATTTGGAGCTCAGTGTCTTGGGGAGCTTTCATACAGCACATGTAACAAGCTTCCCTCTAACAGCTTTTAATTGCTTTTTAGTACTTTCAACTTGCAATATTTACAGAGATTTTAAATTAAATTCTCTATATACTTTCTCTCTTTTTCAAGCACATAATTTGCGTAATTTTTCAAATGCAAATTAAATGCAAAAAATTATTTTTCAAAATAATTATTTATAAGATGTAATATGGAGAAATGATACCTGAGCAATGCTGCAAACCTTTTCATCACCCACACACATTCACAGCCACACACATTCACAGGAAGAACTCTGTTTCTGTGGTGTAATTTAGCAAATCAAATAGAAATACACCCTTGTAGACTGCAGAAGCTCTCTGCAAAAATTACTCAGTATTGTTCTTCAGTTTTCCATTAACAATTTCATACATTCTTTTGTAGTGCTATTACAGTGACATCTTCAGCATCACCATAACTCACTCTTCTTACTAGTTATCTACCTTTTTGCTACCTCTCACTGTCTAGCCACAGCCAGTTCATCCCAAACACATAGCACAGCACCTATTGCAAATCCTGTCCTAAAAAGAAGTGCAACAGTGTGCTTCATTCCATGCTTAAGTCATTACAGGATCATCTCTGGAACTGAATGACTCTAAGGCCAGACCACAGTAACAGCAATAATCAAACCCCAGTTCATCTGGGTAACCATTTCCCAAAGTATATAGGACTTTACTGTAGCTGACAATTTCTTTGCTTAGGATGTGTTACTTAGATTATAACACCTATATAAAGATAAGTAATACTGGCTCTGATGTTCAGGCAAGACTCCTAGATACTTTCTGTCATAAGACTCTGCTCCAGTTGCTTATTGGTTTCTACACTTTAACTGCTCTGACTGACATTTTCCATTCCAGTCTGATGTCTGCCTCAGGCTTTTTTTAAGTTTCAGCAAAAAATTGCTCAGCTTTTTAGAGAACAAATTATGCAGAAAATACATTGTTCTTACCAGAGTAAATTTTGCCATTTTATTGAGAAATTCTAGATCCTTGTTTTTCAATAGTGGCCTGATGTTTTACATCAAGTAAGCATACCAGAAAGCTGGAAGATTTCTCCAAATTTAGGAAACTCACAAGTTCAGGGAGAATTGCAGATATCATGCTTCAAAAAGAGTGAAGTGCTAATGCTGCAAATTGAAATATTCAAATTCAGGAATGGCAAAGCTAAGGAATAAGTGGCAGCTTTCCCCTGCATGTAGACACTGTGATTATATATCACATAGCTTTTTCTTTCATAAGAAATGAAATGGAAGCACAGGTGACTGAATTAAGGTTGCATGTCTTGCATTTCCCGACTTCTGAGGGTTTTGTGTTTGTTGCTTCTTTGCACAAAAAAAAATCAACTAGTTTTTAAAAGAATGGGGTAGTTTTCAATTTGCAATAAGATAGAGCTGAATACAACATATGCTTAACTTCAAAATACAAATACAGGATTATCTACCTAAACTGTGTTGAAAACATATGAAGTTTTTATGCTAAAAAAATCTAAAGTAGACACTTAATCAAACAAGTTATTGGTGGGGTGGATTGACTCAGAGAGCTTGTATAGCTGACTTTAGTAACATCAGGGATCGCGTCTGAAAGATGTGTTCAGCAGGAGGATCTCTAAATGATTTATGAACAGCTGAATCAATAAGCAACCACTGGTGTTGAAAATGTCTTTTGAAGGAAGGTATCCCAGTCAGCCCTTATTGTGTCCGCCTAGAGTCCAAAATAAGGAAGCAGATTGAAGATCAACATCTCAACAGGCTCTTGATGAGTAGGATTTCCTGAGGAAACCTTTCTTAGTCATTTAACTGCTATTGCCCCTCAGACAGAGGTTCTGTTAGAAGAAAATTGAAGTGTCGTGGTAGAAGCTATTGGATCTCTGTAGAACTGGTGATACAGAAGTCTCCAGTCCGCAGCTGAGAATTGCTGGTTGTTGTTTGTACAGATGCAAACAGGATTATTTTCAAGAGGAAGTTATCAACATTTGGAAATGCTTAGATTTGCATCAGGTGCAATTTTTTTGCTTAGATGCTGAATAAAGAATGCTCAACAACAAAAAACTCCATTAAAAATATTAGAACACCAAGAACTTACTTTTATATTTACCATTTAGAAATGCTACAGCCATTAGCTGTGAATTTCAGGGGTTCTCTGGCTGAAAAGAAGCTGAGAGTGCTATCTCTAGAGTCAAGGACTCCTCGCACACATACACCAGCGCAAGAACCTCTGAGCAAATTGATGGAAATCCAAGGCTTTGGGCTTTTTGCTGGAGAGAAGAAAACCTGACACTCATAACTTGAGTTAGGTGACTGAGAGCTGTTGTGTTCACCATCACAAGGCAGTAAACTCTACACGAAGACAAGGCTTTTCAGCATGCAAGATTCCTTATGTAAAGCTAAGATCAGGCTCCTATGCTTCTAGGTTACCAACCTTAGGACTAAGAGCCTGGGGCAGCCACTATTACAGTCTTACCCTCCAGCTGCATGTTCTGAGAAGGAAGACATCAAGATCTCTCAATGCACATTTCTATCCAGAACAAGGAACTGAAGTCAGAAATTCTGAATCTTGACATTCTTCTGCTAAGAACATCCATAAAATCTGATACCAGTTGTATCACTCCACTATGAAGACTGACAGAATAGCAGCCTTACAGTACTAGCAGATGTGTCATATATTCATGGCTTCAACCAATAAACTGTGACAGACATCCTTCTAATCATCTTCTGGAAAAAACTTGCTGAGCGAAAATTCCTGACCCAACCATAATAATTATGTTCAAAGCCATGTGAAGTGCCAGGCATCTGCACGGACTTTAAAAGCACTGAGCTTCACTGACTATCAACTTCACAGATTAAAGATTTTCTCTTACTTTTTTTTTTATTTTTTTAAGGGGGAAATAACACCAGACATCTGGCTGAATTTTAACTTTCTTAGTAGGGACTTGACAAGACAACAGATTCACAGTTAATGAATTCAAAGCCTCATGAATATATAACAGCTCTAACTTTGCAAGTATGAGGTGCTACCTCCAGAGAGCTAAGCTACAGAGCAGTGATGTTTTACTTTGTCAGGAAGGCTACCCAGCTATGTCACCATAAAGAATCAGCTGATTTCCTTTGGGATAGCCACTAGTTCAGACATCTCTATCTAGTTAGGATAAAACACGCCAAAAACATAAGCAAACAACATAAGGCTGATTATCTTCCCTTTCAATGAAATTTCAAATTACTCATGACATATCAGTGATGGATGCAGAGTTTTTAAAAGACCCTGTGGCAAGAATGAAAGTCATTTAGAGTACAGGAGGAAGGAAAACCTCATCACAGGTTACACAAGGAAAAAAGCTAGCACAGAAAGAAGGGGCCTCTGACTCAACGTCTGACCAAAATATTCCAAATGGCAGATGGATTATTGAAAACAGGAGTGTTGTGCTGCCACCAAGAATTTTTGCTTAAATTGTACTAGAATCTGGAAACAATAAGAAATAAACCAGAAGAGCTCAAAATGTCATGAATAATGTAGGCATATGTTATAATTAGGCTGCATGTATACAGCAAATAGTTGCCATAAATATTCACTCTGATATTTATAGACATTTGCTGTGGTCACACTGACTCACCTTGCCATGAGCATTCCAGAGACTGGCACAAATATTTGTAGAAAGCAATTTAGAACCATGGAAACAAAACTCCATCTGCCTGGATATCTTCCCTGAACTGCTCACAGAATCAGACATGATAAAGGATAAGTGCAACAATATACAGTACGACACAGACCTCTCACTCATGGTCATCTGCCAGAGCCAGCACAAGCAGCACAACTGCAAACCAGCTATGCATTATCGCCACTTGCGTTTATGCTCAGGCAAGTGTCAAAGAACACTGGGACATTGCTATTGTGAAATATTCATAGAAAACTCATTTAAAATGAGTGTAGCAAATGAATACAGGTAATATATGTGCATTTTGATATTTAGCCTTCACAGAAATTACAATAATATTATTAGCATGACAAAGTTTAGGACCACCTGATGTAATGTCACTCATGACATCACTCCCTTTTCAGAACAGCAAAAATTTGAGGGATAGTAACTGCAATTCTGCTTCTAGATGTCTTCCCTTTAACTGTCCCTTGTAAAGCAGAGATCTTTCATTCTGTACTATTTATCCTGGACAGCAATGGGTTACACAGGGAGTGAAGGGAGAACCAGATACAAATGCCTTGTCCAAAAATGCTTAAGCTTTGTGCGTGCACATCCTAAAAAAAAAAAAAAAAAAAAAACCACAAAACCAAAACAGCAACAGCAAAAAAACAACTTCCCCTCCTCCCAGATCCAACCAAAAAGGACCCATCAACAAGATTATTTTAGAGGCAATCAGATAGCAAAGCATGAGTAATTGCCTCACTAAATCAAGTAATCTCTTTAATCTTAAAAGGAAATTTCAAACCTGCCTCTTAGCAAGCGTTATTTCAGTTTCCGCACTCAATTTAGGTGCAGAAAATGTTTGGTTTTATTTGCAAGAAATGCATAGCAAGACTGAACTCTGAAGACCGTGTCTTGTTGGGTGTGAAGAAATTATTTAAGACAAATTATAGTGCTGTCACACTCATATCTCGTAGTTTAAAATAAATCTTGTCATCTAATTATACAAGAGCTTGAGTTTGTTTAACAAATTTCTCAGAGGTATTTGCATGGCACTATATTTCCCTTCGCCTTTGATTATAGCCTATCATTTCAATCCTTTCCCTCCATCACTTTCTATGTTTTATTGTGGTGTTTAACAGGTTGCATTTAACAAATCTTTTCAGCTGGGCTAAGGCAGGTAAAACTGTGAAGTCTCAGAACAGATCTTGGCAGTTCACAATTAAGGTATTATTTAAAAACAAAGGCACCCCAAAAAGGGATTTCTACTCCCAAATTAAGCACTTATAGTAAGATACTGGGTCTCTGAAAACAGTTTTGATGTCCCACCCACAGGTATACTGAGGAAATTAAGGGAAAAAGAAAATTCCTCTCGTGTTTTAATTCCCATGCTATATTCTCAAAATGTCAGGACAAAGTTGACTAGAATCATGCAAGTCATTATGATTATTTCAAGCAATTATAGTCTGCAAAAGAATCTGTCTCTTCCCTTATTGTTTATCGTTGAAGTCAGATAAGTTCTGAATCATAAAGACTAGTACTTATTGAAGCAGCATGAAGAAGAAGGGCAAAGAACTGCCATCAGAATAAAAAAATTAAGTTAAGCACAGCTTCCTGGGAAGCGCTCAACCAACCTGATGTCATATTACTGAAAGAATTTAATTGACCAAAACATGAAAGACCAGTCTCAAAAATACAGTAACAGGTCTTCATAGGAAACGTGAAGCACTTCAAAAATTTGGCAAGGGTCTAAGTAACTAGGCCTGATTTTGAAAGATGGCATCTTATCTCACAGATGCTATTTACTGTAAGCCAAGAATAATATTTATGGTTTAATCACCTGATCATCATAATCTGGTTTCTTAGTGATTCATAACTACACATACCTGGAGCATACAATTATACATCCAGAACTGAAAGGCTGCATAAGGCCATCTTAAAACAGGTCAATTGCAGTTTTCCAGTCCATGTGTTTTCCTAGCCACAAGATAGGTATTTTCTAGTTCTCTGACCAATCCAACATTACATGTTTCATGAGAACATATGCTTCCCCAGTGCTGGGGGTCTGAAGATACTATATCATAGTATGGTTCATGTGCTCACTGATTAAAGCAACCTTACAAAGTGCCTTAGTTTTAAGCTGTTGACATTAACAGGCTGCTAAATTACACTTTGATGCAGTTTTGAGGCCTCCCTTCAAAACTCGAATGCAAATGTGCCCATTTCATTAGACAACTAGGACCACTGGAGCTCATATGGAGGGGAATAAAAGGGCAATTGTTTTTGTGTAATTTTTTCCTCAGTATTTTTTGACGCTGCTTTTCTTTCCAGTAGACCTGCAGCTTGTTAATCACTTCATTCAGAAAACTCTGACACATTCCTATTATTGGATATATTCTGCAGGTACCAGTCATGAATACCACTGCATTCAGCAATATCATTGCTCAGTCTGTAGCTTATTTTGTCAGGAATAAACTGACTCTAGTTTTCTTGCTATGAGCTGAAGGCATTTACTACTGAAATTTCAACCAAAAATCAAAAAAATAAGAGAGCATATGACAGCCCCCCTGTTTAGTTTACAGTTTAATATATCCATCCAAATCAGATTTTGATAGAGAGATTCACTCTTTCTTTTATAGAGGATCTAATTCAAAATCTCTTAAAACACCACATTTATCCCAACACTACTTCAGAATCAGAAGTAACTGCAAACTTTACTTATAGTAATTATTAGAGTCAGATCTTAGCAAAAAAAAAAAGAACTAATAAAATTGCAAACACCAAGCTTTACCCTCTGCACCAGGAACTTTGAGCAAAAATAATAAAAGAATATGTGCATTTTCAATTATCAGTCATTCGCCAATAATTTCTTTCATTTTTAAAAAATTTCCATTGAATTCCATCTTCTGAAGAAGCGAAAGCACAGCTAATGACTTTATTTCAGAACAAGAAAGATTTGCCTTTCCTCTTTCTGTTCCATGCCCCTGCAACAGACTTTCTTGAGGTTGCTGGCGGTGATGAAAGAAGCTATTTGCTTGTGACAAGAACAAGAAAATCTTACTGATGAAAAGTGAGGCAGCTTTTTTGTTTGTTTCTCGATTAAATCAATAAAATCCAAAATGTGCCAGTTTTGCTTTCCATTTTGAAACACATTGGACAGCTGCAGGGCAGAATGTTATTCCTTCATTATTATCCCTATTAGTCTTCAAATAATGCTATTTGGGATCAATGATCACCTCAGACATGTTAATATAAACACAATTTGTTTCCATAATAATTGGCATGCTGCTAGTTAGTGCATTATAAATGGCTGTATAAATTAATCACAGATTCATACACTGGCTATGTGCACTGCAATTTGTCTTTACAGAGTTAATACTGTCAGATCAAGTTTTTATCTATTCTTAATTTTAAGCATTTAATTACATTAGTATTCACACTATAAAACATACAAAGAGGTCTCAATTACCATTGCCCTTCATGCGATGAATTAATTTAAGTCATAAATCCACTTTCCTGTTGAAAGGAACATCCACAGAATCACTGTTTAGCTCTTGGGCTACCTGGTGTTTTCTTCCTGTCTAAATGAAATATCCTCACTGTACTCTTACTGGAGTGCATAAAATGTCCATTTGTCGTAGTCCTTTTCATTTGCTTTCAAGTCAGAGGAATGACCCTCCATCTATTAGCTTATTTAAATGTCACTGAGCCTTTTGGGGGATTCTGCCCCATGAGTAATGGTACATATCCAGTAAACCAAACCTGCAAAAACATCTTTGGCCTTCATGTTTTCCTAGATTACCATTTAAAAGGTACCTTTTCTCAAATTATTGCCCTCAATGTTTCAGCACATTTCACTTCCAGGAGCTCTAACCATGATGGAAAAAGGCAAAGTGAACAACAGAAAGAATCTAGTATTAGCAAATTTTACAAGTGGATCTTTGAGCCCAAAACGTCAGGCTGGCAGAGCACAGGACTTGCTTGTGCTGCTCATAAAAAGGAATATGCAGTGAACAGAAAGGCTTGTTCACAAACCTGTTTTTCTGCATCTCAGACACACAGATAATATTTTAAAGCACATCTGAGAAGAACAAAACTATTGCCACACAACTGGAAATCTTGCTCTTTGAATGGTGGTTCCACAGCTGTCAGTTGAGAGGGCTGTTTAGCCAGGGCAGGTCCTCACACGAGCAATGTGACAGCTTTTCTCCTTGCCTTAGTAGGAGTAAGAAAATAACATTCAGCATGGTCTCTGCTCACTATACATGAGATGTGTTCTCAGTATCATGTGGTTGACCCAGTGCCTTCATATGAAATGTACTTTAGAGGCTTTCACAGATGCCCATACTTCATGAACTTCCCTACCTTGAAGTCATACCCATCGCATTTCCCCAGAATCCCTCTAGGCAGCTATTCTGCATCTACCCTGATGACTATTAGCAGGTTTGGCATTAAACAAGGGGATTAATTTCTCCCCCAGATGGGAGACACTGATCTAAATTTACACATATCTTATATAGTCAATGAAGAGGGAAAGATGTAAATCTGACTCATATGTTGTAAGCCAAATTCATATTCTGCTAGCAAAAGGACTTGCTCTCTCTACAGTGCGTAAGAAAACAAGGCTCCTTTAAGTGTCTAAAGTGAAGTGATAAGAATCACCAACCTCAGCACCAAAATCACTTTAACATTTCAGAGCTGGTTCCTCATTTACTCCAGTAGTCATTATAATCAATATAGCTTTGGAAACAAGAAATTCATGCAACAGTAACAAAACTAGCTCACAAATAACATAGCCTAGAAATAGGTCTTAAACAATCTAATTTTTTAAACAGTACTAAAGTCATTTCCTCATTTCCCATTGTTCAGATGCCCTAGCCAGCCATAAGAATGATATGAAGAGAAAGTATCCTCTAGCTATAAACTAAATCCATAGTTTAAGTCCTGAAAAGAAAATATGTATACTAATTTTCTCATCATAAAAGTCACTAATTATACCGAAAAAAATCCAACACATTGATTTTTTTTCTCTTTTGCCCTTGGGGAAAAAGTTTGTACATAATTATCACTTCCCTAACTCTTTACTTGCCCTTTTGTTTTAACAATGAAAGAAATTCTTTCATCTATCTGCAAAGTAGTATCACAGTGAGACACGCTAGAGGAAATGTGAAACCCAGTGATGGTTCAGGGCTCTGGAGAAAACAAGCAATTTCTATTCCTAACCTCTTATTGACCTGTCACTGGCCTTAGACAAACAAGTTAAACATTCAATTAGTATAAAAGAAATTAATGCGTTGTTTATTAATTTGGAAGAGAAAATGCAATGTTATGCATATTAATTCACCTAATATGCCACACAGCATCTGAACTTCTGTTAGATAAATTCCATCCAGTTTTAAATACTCAGTCCTAAGAGGCATCTAGGTAGCAAAATGTCTTACACACAGGTCTCTGCATATTTGCATTACATAAAGGAAATTTAGAATTAATGATTTCTCAATTTCAATATGTCTTGAACCTTGTTTATTTATCACAGATTGAAGCTGCCTAACTCCTTGATATCTATTCATTTTAACTTGTTTTCCATCCCATATCTGTCTTCTCATACTCCCTCATTCCCTGCTCTTTGCTTTGATCTTTAACTTCTATCTCTCTTCTGATTTATGTCTGTATTTACAAGCACCGTCTTATAACCCCATTCAAAAAGAGCCTTTTCAGCTCAACCGCCTATCGAGCTGCCCATCAAACTGCTCTTCTCAGTCACTGAATATACAGCCTTGCATCAACTGCTCTGCATCTCCAGCGGGCCACATCCTCTGCAAACACCACCAGCGCAGCTCATGACCCCTTCCTTCCTCTCTCTCTTGGCAGGCTGGTATCCTGGTAAGGGAGATATGGGCTGGATGGGAGAGTGGCCTGCAGTGCCTGGAAAACCTGGCTGGAGCACTGGGCTCAAAGTACAGTGGCCAGAGCTTTGACGCTCAGCTGGTTAGCAGTGGTACTCCACAATAGTATGATAACTGTTCAACATTTTCATCTGGAGCATACAGCAGAGTGCATTCCCCCCCAGATTTGTGACAGGAACCAAACTGGAGGGAGAGAGAAATATTCTGGATGACAGGGTTGCGGGGCACAGGGACCACAACAGGGTGGACAGACGGGCTGACAAAGACCTCGTGAAAGCCAACAAAAGCAAGTGTAAAGTTTGCCTCCTCTTCCTCTCAACTGCAAGACTAAGAATGTAATCTCAAGGCATTCTATACATACTGTAAAAAAACCTACATAAAATTTTCACTCCAAACTGTGGAACACACAAAAACTCCTGTAACTGCCATGTAAGTCCCTGAGCATTCTAGCAAGAGTTTCACTACTGCTCAGTAAAATATGGATACTGTTGACTTGTTATTCTGTTGATTTCTCTGACCTTGAGAATATCTGATCAGCACCCATCCACACAGCCTGAACAGAAATTTTCTTCCAATCTGTTTTGCACTATAGAAGTTAAAGCTCAGGCTGGTTAATTAGATGCAAGAAAGAGTGGAACATAGAAATCTAAACTCAATATAATTCATTTCTGGAGACAAAGAGGTCAAATGTGCATTACACTTGAGAGCTTATACAGCTTTTCTGGGTATTTTTTCAATACTATTAGTCCAAAGCTCCAGTAGATAGGCAGCAACATTCCATTTCAATGATATGCTATGAACTGCAAGTAGAGAAGATTCAGAGCAGCCCTGTGGAGGAGGACTTGGGGGTTTTGGTTGATGAGAAAATTAATATGGCCCAGCTTCAGTGTGCCCTCACAGCCCAGAAAACCAACCGCATCCTGGGCAGCACAAAAAAGAGCATGACCAGCAAGTCAAGACAGGTGATCCCGCCCCTCTACTCTACTCTACTCTCCTGAGACCTCACCTGAAGTATTGTATGTGATTCTCAACATACAAAGGACATGGAACTGTTGGAATAAGTCCAGAGGAGGGCCACGAGGACGATCAGGGGACTGGAGCACCTCCTGTATGAAGACAGGATGAGAAAGTTGGGG
>JANRGW010005643.1:0-36181 GCA_024733675.1 Psilopsiagon aymara
GGCTTGGTCGGGCTGGGTATACGTGGTGAGCTGTTGTATTCTTTTCCCTTGTATTTCTCTTGTCATTATTATTATTGATGGTAGCAGTAGTGGTTTGTGTT
Organism: Psilopsiagon aymara; assembly: GCA_024733675.1. Lineage (NCBI taxonomy): Eukaryota > Metazoa > Chordata > Aves > Psittaciformes > Psittacidae > Psilopsiagon > Psilopsiagon aymara. The sequence continues at coordinate 102 of JANRGW010005643.1, forward strand.
ATACCGTAGTTACTAAACTGTTCTTATCTCAACCTGTGGAGTTGCATTCTTTCAATTCTCCATGTAGCAAACTGTGTGGCTGATTTGTGGCCTAAACCACGACACATTGACATACCCCATACTTCAAAGGCATCTAGGTTGGGAGTCACAAACTCAGTGTATTCAGTACACCTGAAATGCCATGTTTTGCACGACTTTGAGTACTTATCTGGGAGCTAAAGCTAAACAACTTCGTGCAGCTGGAATTCAGTGTAAATTTCTCACTTCTATTCAGCAATTTTTCATATTGAAACACAGAATAGGCAATCTACTTGCATGACAATTACAGTAGTTGCCCAAAAATTGATGAAGAAATCTGGGCTTTAAGTTCATCTCACTGAGGAGATTGTAATTTTTATCTCCTACTGACCAGAAAAATACTCCAGCTGTGAGCCTACTGGTATCCTGGATGGGTTTGTCATTTTTCTCACAGCAGCTTGGCCAGTGTGTATTTAGGACTGTAAAATGTGTAGGTCAGAAAGAGAGCACTGCTAGGCTTGATATGCTATTATGAGCCAAAGGGAGCATAATAAAAATATGCAGCTGAAAATTTATTGTTAGCCTATTTTTGCAGCAGTCCTAAGTTCCAGGTTTTGGTGTCGGTTTGTTTGTGGGTAGTTTTGTTTTGGGTGTTTTGGGGTTTTTTGTTTGTTTGGTTGGTTGTTTCTTTTTTTTTTTTTTTATTTAAAACAGCCTAATGAAGAAGTTCCTCAAGAGAAACAAGGATGGAGAGTTTTCAGTGAGTGACCTGCTGCAACGTTAGGCAGTCCTTTCCTCCTTCCTCCTGAGACCTTGCACTAGTGACAAGGCTGGGTGCCACAGGCAGCCCCATGGTGGAGCAGCAGAGAGCAGGGCCAGGGGTGCAGTGCGCATGAGAAAGCTGAGCCTATTGATTAGAATTTTTGCAAGCAGCGGGGGATCTGCTATTCAGGTTTTTTCTTCTAAGATTTTTTTGTATTTCTCATCAAGCCAGATAAGAACAGAAAAGGAAACTAGAAATTGGGTAAACTGGGATTATATTCATGGATCACAACTCCTAAGGGAATTCCTTTCCTCCTAGGTTGAAATAAGACTTGCTCTTGACTAGGAGTACGTTATATAATGACTCAATTTAAAATAAAGAAGTAACAGAAGTTTCCTGGCATTTAAGGAAAAGCAGTTTCATATTTTCATCTGTAAATGGAACCTGAAATCCACTTTTTCAGAATAAGCTTTTACATTTTTAGCCTACCCTTTGTGGTTTTGGATGTTGTAAATTCTACTAAATAATTTGGACAAGCTTAGTGTCTGGATCCCAAGAAGCCCTAAGCAGGGTGTATATTTTGATATTCAGTCCTTTAAAGACAGTGATGCTCAGAACTGGTATAGTGGAAGAAAAGACACAATAGCTTTTTGGTCAGTTAACTGAGTTTCCTGGGTCCTTAAGCAGATTTTATTTAGCTATGTTGGTTTATACTTCTGAACATAGGCTATCAATCACACTTTGGGCATTCAAATTTTTCTTTAGGAACTGTTGTTTCTGATTTTTATTCCTTAACTAGTCATATGTGTTTGGCAGTCATATTTGAAGAAATTACTGTGGGGTTTATTTCAACTTTTCTGTATTTATTTATAACTTTTAGAACTATTTTTTACAGTTGTTGTTTTTCATGTAATTCATTGTTTTACTGTTTTAATCAGAGTTCACAAGATTAATACAAATTTTTAATGGAAAATTGAGGCTACTGGAATATCCTTTCTAGCAAAGCAAGCAGGCTTCCTTATTTCATGGTAGAAATTGAAATTGTATGAGCTCATGAATTATAAACCAAAATCTAACTAATCTTTATAGTCTTTATTTTTCTCATGATTCGGGGAAGTGATAAATCTGTTCAATTTCTTTATTCCACAGAAATACATAAACATGAAAATATAATACAGATCATTTACAATTTGATGGGTCACAGTCAGAAGTCCTGTGCACTGATTTTCACAGAAGAGTTTTTAAGTGTTGTACCTTATAAAACTGGCACTATGTTACCTTCTCCAAAAATTTAACTAGTCTAATTATTCATGCTGTTTTCAGAGAGCATCAATTCTTACACTGTTTATGGTCTTAGGCTATCTCAAATTGAAAAGTGAGCCCAACCTTGTATTTTTTCCTGTAGTCCAAAAGATAGAACATACATATATGTTTTTAAATACCAACCTCCTACTCATGGTTTGTCCTGGTTTTATGTATAAGCATTTAGAAGCCTGACTGTTCAAAATCTGGGCCACAGTGGCCAATGAGTATTGTCATCGCAGTTTTTATAGCGAGGTTTCCTACTTTTCATATGTATAGTACTAGTGGATCTAGGACATCCCTGGCATAATCTGTAACACAGTCAAGAGCTGATTCTGCTGTCAGCTTAGGGAAGGCATGCAAGAATAGAGCTCCTGTGATTCAAAATATGCAGTCAGAATAAAATTGCAGCTTCAAGCTTTTATCATTTCCTGCCCACAAGCAAAGCTGGGGGATAGCTTTTGGATCCTCCAGCACTTAGGCTTGCCTGCAAAGAGATTCAGTAACTGACCCATCTCTTTTACGTGCCAGGCCTGTGCATAGGCACAATATAAAACTGTCTTTCATCTATTTCTTAACAAGAAGAGAAAGGTTTTTCTAAAGCTACCACTGCAGATATTTCTTTGAAGATTCAGCTGTGGAATCAGTGTGACAGAAGTATGTAAAAGACTGGAATAGGTTGCCAAGTGTTAGGGAGGTGGGAGTGGTAAGTGCAGAGATGCTACTTAATAAAGACAAAATTATGGCAGATGTAGGAAAGTGAAGCTGTAACTTCTCGAATTCTGGGGGCTGGTTGTTTCATTTTTGTGGTGGTGTTGGTGTTGCATCAAGTCGTTGGCATCTGGATTCCTTTGGAATGTGCTGTTCATTTCGATGGTTTCATAATTCATGATGCATGGTGCATTATGGCAGGTACTATTTCTTTTTATTACCTCTAAAACCAGTCTTGGCCAGGTCCCAGTCTGCTTATCTTTAACTGACAGTGGGTTAGTTGTTCATAGCTGTCAGATTGCCAGAGCAAAGCCCATGACCCATCTCACACTCTCTTGTGCCTGTGCCAAACTATGCTACCTCATGTACCTCCACTGCTCAAGGCATCTGTTATCCTGTCTTTCTCTATGCTACCTCATTGCGCCAGAGTCGAGAGTTCCAGAGTTGTAAGCATCTCATTCTACATCAAACTGCTTGCTAGTGAAATCTATATAAAACTCTAGTAACACCACACAGACAGACAATAGGAAAACAAATAAGCCTTAGACACCTGGTCAGTTAGGGAAATTGCTGTTACAGCTAAACCAAGTAAAACACACTGCAGGCCTGTCAGGAAAAGTGAAGACTGAAATAGCCTGACAAGCCTCAGTCCTTAGGCCTTACAAATTAGCTACAAAGCTTATGGCCTGCCACTGTCAAAACCAGCACTGAATTACAGGCCTGTGTATGATCAATCATACCAGGATTTAGGCATAAAGATATTAAGCAAGCTTTTTTTATACTTTCTTGCCCAAGGAAATAATTTTTACTGCAAATGACGAGAGGAGGAGCAGAATAACTTCTATAGACTGTCAATGCCTGGAGTCCAGGCTAAGAGGGTCTATATTAAGATTAGAGAGTGATAGAGGTAAAAGGGCTCTTGTTGAAAGCAGCAGTGTCTCTCTTGTGGTAGAAAAAAACAATTTGCTTTGCTAAACAAAACAAAGCAAATATAAACCAAACACGAACAAAGAAAATACTTTCAGTTCCGAAGAGGGGAGGAGATGTTACAAGCTGTCACCCATGATTATGTAGGATTTTTGTTTCTCCTAATCAAAGCAATGAGAATACACTGAAATATGCTGCAGTTTGGGAAAGCATAGCCTGTCATCTTTCAGAGTCATGTTTAAATCTGATTTGCCTATGTCTAATTTACATTACAAATTCGAAAGTCTTTCATACTACAGTGCCTCTCTTCAGTTCAGTGGAATAATACATTAATTTGTTGAAGCTCTGTTCATTCAAGATTAGAGTATGATACTGTTCCCAGATAGTTCATTTCTCATAGCTGTACTGCTAAGTACTGAAAAGTCTTGAAACTACTTAACAACACCTTGGAGTATCTGTTCTGAATTTAAGGACATATTTGAGTTAGATGGCTTTGGATTAAATCCACTTTTATGCAGAAGATGAGTACTCCTTCAGCCCTCTCTTAGATTCAGGTTGGGAACTGTGTAAATTTATGCCTTCTACATTTGTAATAATGTAACAATAATATCTGAGAACTGAATCACTCACTTAAAAGGTGTACAAGTTAATTTCAGTTTCTTCTTCATAAGTTAAAAATAGTAGAACACAATTTCCCTGAGAAATTTACCTTTTTTTTTTTTTTTTTTGGCTGGTCAGTGGTACAGCTTCAAAAATTCTGAAGTTGGCAAAATGAAGGATCCACACATGAAGTAATTTTTTATAGGGCCACTCATCTGGGAACGACGAGTTCTGGCTCCTTACTGCTCACATTTTTGTGTGATATCTAAACAACTCAATGCAATTATAAAACTAAAAGTATCAGTTTTCTTAAAGATCATCCCCTCCAACCAAAACCCTTCCATGATTCTATGATGAAGATACCATACTTTCACCAAGTTTATAGGTAAAAAGCTGTACTGAGTCTGTCTAGGAGTGGTTAATTTTCTTCATAGCGGCTCATGCTGTGATATGTTTTACATTTGTGACAAAAACAGCATTGATAACACACTAAAATTTTCTCAGTTGCTGAGCAGTGTTTGCACCACATCAAAGCCTTCTTTGTTCCTCAATCTGCTCCCACAGTGAGAAGGCTGGGATGAGCAAGAGAGTCTGGGAGCAGACACAGCCAGGACAGCTGACATCAGCTGACCAAACGGATATCCCATACCACGTAACATCACGCTCAGCACTAAAACTGGGGAGTAGTCTTTCCAAAGTACCCATTCCCTACAGGCTGGCTAGGCTCTGGTCTGCTGGTGAGAGGTGGTGGTTACCTGATTGCCTCTGCATCACTTGTGGATTTTTTTCTCCTCTTTCCTTCATGTGTTAAACCATCTTCATCTTGACCCATGACTTCTATTTCCTTTTGCTCTTACAATTCTTTCCCCTATCCTTCTCAGGGCAGGGAGTGAGCAAGAAGCTGGTGGGTGCTTAGTTGCTAGCTGGGGTCAATTCACCACAAAAGTGAAATGCATTGAAAAGATGATGTCCAAGAGCGGTTATTTAGAAAAGATGTTAGTTTTGTGTGCTTCTACTAAGATAAGAATTTGCATAAAATTACTAATTTGAAAGAAGCTGTTGGGGTAATGGATCATACAGCACTGTAAAATGATAATAAGTTAATTGAAACAAAGTGATGAAAAAAAAAAAGTCTGAGATAGTAGGAACAGCAAATGTGGAACTGAAAGAAGAGGCAGAGGAATTCACACAGAATCTTCTTTTATTACAAACTTTCATTATAAGGAGATCTTTGTATGTGCTGATGTAAAATTCATGTAACTTCATTGAATCTCACTGAATTGGAATAAATTCACTGAATTAATGCAAAATAAGTCCAGTGCTTTCAAAGAACAGACAATTTAATATATTAAGGATGGAGAGAAGAGGAGGGAGGAGAGGGGGAGGAAGGGAATAGGAACAGGAAGCACCAGCTTTTCAGGTTTGATCTTTTACAGTTATTTTCTATAGCAAAAAACAGCCCAGCTCTAGCCCCCTAACTCTTGAGAGCAGCAAATTTCTTACTTCTCTGCAGCGCTGACACTAGCAATCTACACTGGATAATATCTGCTACAAAGTATGTTCCAAGTTTCATTTTGATGTTGAAGCCCCATATAATTTCTGCCCTTAGAGTATTTCCTCTCAGTTTCTCATATATATTAAATCATGAGGATAATATCTCTCTGTCATGCATAGGCATTGTACTAAACACACTGGACCAATCCCATACTGAGTGTCTAGGCACTATTTCAATATCGCTATTATCAGTACAAGCTGGAAGCAATCATCTTATTTTCTATAATTTTATAATTAAATCAGTCATTCATACTTTATAATAATTGGCTGGGGTAAAATTTATGACTCATTCTCTTATACAGATGATTGACAACCACTAAAATTGCTCTTCAACATAAAACTAGAAAACTGAAGGGCCATTTTCTTCCTGAAATTTGACAATATCACAGATAAAGTTTTGCCAAGTTTCTGTAGTGGCAAAGTCTGTGTCTAGCTTCAGAAGCCCTTTGGATCTATTTTTCACAACTGCTGCTGCCTTGCACATGTCGAAAATGAACAGAATATTGCAATCAACAATAAGGTCTAATTACATTAACTCAAATGTCATTTGATTTTTAATACAGATTAACAGTGTCTTTATCACAGCTCTCAGTTGACCTGCTTTACTTTCATTATGTAAGAAAGATATTGGCATATTGATGTTTTATTTTACTGTCTCATTGTGTGGTTTTGAGCAACTCATTAAGTAATCAACCTTTTCAAAACCCTGAGTCTTAACCTATATCTGTTCACACTAACTTTTGTGAATTAAGCCATCAAAGAGTTTTTAAAAATCCCAATGAACATCCAAGTAATTAATTCTACATAAAAGAAAGGAGGGTGTGTGTCTTTGTAATCATAGTTCAATTGCTATTTCAAGGTACAAGCTTTGTCCAAGCACAGCTGCAAAGCTATTAATTAAAGCTCCAAGTGTTCTTTAAGTAGTTTTAGTACTTACGTTTCCTTTTCACCCAACATAAATATTAGAAAAAGCACACTACCTTTTTATACCTCATCTTAAAAATCTTTGAAGACTAAAAGTGTTACTGATGTGCAGCTTTTTTTATCCACAATGTGCTTTATTCAGTTTTCATTTCTATGTTTACTCTTTGGAAAACTTCATTCCATGCGTAAACTGTTCCATAAATATGCTTATTTTAATCAATCTAATCACATTATTGCATTAAATTTAATATGTTGTCAGTTTAAAGCTTTTATTCATTATAATGAACTGTATAAAAAATTGTTTTATGATCTCTCTAAATCATCTTTGGAGACACTATTTCAGACTAAATTGAAAATATATTTCACTGACAGAGGAAGCAGTTTCCTTCTGGTTGTGTAGATCTGCAAAACAATTTAAAACTGGCAAAGCGATATACAGCTCCCATCAGAAAAATTGCTAAGATTTCCATTTCCTCTAGGCATCTTCTGACATTAGCATTAACTTGTGAACCTTCCTAATAAACTCCCAAATGATGTTTCTTTGTATTTCGTAGCATCATGGAGCATTCATAATTGAGGCTGAGAAAACAATTCTCTCTAGATAAGGTTTTGCAACTTTTCACAAGTGACGTTACTCTTAGTTTAGTTTTAGTTAAAGATTCTGTTTTGTTCTGAAACTATATCTTGCCTAGTTGTCTTCTGAGGTTAAAATATCTGTCAGATAAATTTTAGTTCATTGATTTTCCACTTTCTTTCCATTAATTTTAACTAACTGCTTTTTAATCATGCATGTTTTCACATTTTTATGTATATGCCTATATTACATATATACTCAGTTTTCTGTGTCGTTAAATATGGTGCTAAAGTTAGTGATTTACCACTTGAGAGTTCTCAAGGTAGCTCTTTAGTGGAGAATTGTGGAAGAAGGATAACACTTGTAATTCCCCTTATAGCTGTGTTGTGTGTGCTAAAGATTTCCTCAGGCCTTATCAACCCCTGTATGAAAGATAATCAGGCAAGAAGATTCATCTCTTCAACAACCAGTACCTGATGCGTAGCACCATCTGTGACAAAAGGTCCGTTAACTGAGAATGCACTCATTTGGAAATCAAAATTCTTTGACATAACCAGGAGTTGTTTCCAAAATTTCCCAAGTATGACAAGGTAGAGAAAGCCCTCAAAAGGGGAAATATTTCTTTTTCCTTTCTTTTTTTTTTTTTTTCTCTTTCCTCATGCTTTCCTAATACCTAAATCAAGGCATTATATTTATATGAGAAATGGAAGAATAAAATTTACCTCCACCATTTGTATCATCTAGTTTCTTATTTAGTTTCTTAATGTTGATGGGGGTAGAATTCCATACCAGAAAAAGAACACTTGCAAATTACGATAGAAGCTGGGGACCCAAATTTAATTTTAATAGAATATGAGCATAAATAATTCTGTCAGAATTTGTTCCAGGTCAGATAGAAATTAAAACTAATAGATGTAAGTTTGGGTTTGAGCTTTTTTTTTTTATTCTTCTCCCCTTCACCCACTGCCCCTACCCCCACGCCAAGCCTTTTGAAATACATACGATTTTATGCAGTAAAAGTAAAGTAAATCCTGACAGTCAACCTTTGGAGATTCTTCATGATTGAAGGCATAATAAAGCAAGAAACTGTCAAGCTATTTTGTGAATAAGCTATTTGACAAAGTAAGTAATTTTTATGATAACAGGTTATTTGTGAACCAGTACAGGTTTCTACAAATGTATTACTTAGCTGTGGATAGCTCCCATGGAAAAAAATAAATAAAATGCCGTCTGTGAGTGTTCTAAGACTTCTGTGGTTATTCCCTATAGCCGTTTTTCATTTCAGTGTAGGATAGCTCACCTAGGCGATACATAATATTTTTTGTAATTGCATAACTGAAAGTCTTAAATATGGGAAAATAAACAAATGACTAAGTAACAAATGGTCAAGGAAAGCAGCTGCCCACATGAAAATTGAACATGTTAAGTGAGAATATTAATTCCATAAATATTTTTGAGAACAGAGTCCTTATAAAAGACTTTTCAAAAAATGAACAATAAAATGTCCTAAAAACTCTAAGTGGAATTTGAACAAATCTGTCTAAAGGTGACTTCTCTATTATTCAGACAGTTCAAATTCTTAATGCTTAGAATACTTCAAACTTGGGTTGTTGTTTGGGTTTTGTTTTTTTTTATTCATTTGATTCTGAACAGTAGGTAGGAGAGGACAGTTCTCTTGTTTATGAACTAGAATACAGTGAAAATACTCAGTTCACAGCGACAAATAAGGCAGTTGCAACATAAATAGCTGTTAGCTATTTTTTGGAAAACATTGTTTTGCTAGATAGCTGTGAAGGAACCACTAAAGACAAGCTGTTATGTTTTTACAAATTTGCCAGCTACACATGAGCCTTTATTGTTCTTTATGAGCATAATGAAAGCTGACTAGCATTCATATGTGTCTTTCTGTTCAGTGAAGGCAGTGAAATAATGCAAACATAATGAGGTCTGCAGGAGTCCCTTTTGTACAACAGTGTCTGCGCTCTTTTTACTCATTAATTTTTCTTTTTATAACTTTAAATAAACAAAAATTTACATAGAAATAAAAGCTCCATCAATGCTTGATACTATATTACTTTTCAGCAGCATAACACCAGCAACCTCACAAATTACTAAGTAGGTGACAGGTCTTCTTGTTGATGTTTTAACTTCTCCACTTGAAGTGTACTGCATATTGCTATCATACAAAACATTTCTCAGAAAAAGTTGACAGTGAACCCATTTCATTTTATAAAGGATTTTTCCTCATTACCTCAGCCAAGTAAAGGAAAACTAAGCCTGTATACCTTGTATTTGCTTAACCTATATATTTTTATACTTCGCATTTGACATTGGAGTAAGCTACCTCAGAGCTTTAAATTAAAGCTTTGGTATGTGATGTCTCACAAGCATATTACAAGTTGAGCTCAGTTGGGTTCACTTTTGTGTTTGCTCTTCATAAGCCAAATTCTCCCTTAGGCAGCCAACAAAAAGGAGGATATACTGCATTATTAATATCAGGCTAAATAAATTTATCTTTCTTCTAATTTCAGGAGTTATTTACAATAGAAAATAGCATTCGCAACAAGGTCATTATTGTGAATGCCTGATTCCTATTTATAGTATTTTTTTCAGTTATTTGAGATGAATCTTATTTCTGTCTGCAAAACCCCCTTTCAGGAGAATGATTCCACCTAATAGTAAATACCTTGCCAAGATATCCCTCATCTGTATTCTGGGTGTCCATTGACTGTAGAACGAAAATAAAGCAATAAGGCTTCTATCTTTAGTGCCTCATTTAGGTCACCTGAATGAAATGAGATTAATCCTTTACTAATGGTTCACATATTACCAAGTCTTCATGATTCTGAATGATTTTGTATTATAAATAAAATAGTAAAAGATATAATTAATTTGAAGCAGGTTGATACTACTAATGAAGTTTAAAAATTATATCTCTGTAATTTTAATTTAACTTTTTCTTATGATGTGCTCTTAGCTGCCACCAAGTCTGATATTCAGCTATATGAAGAACTTCAGAAATGTTGCAAAGCTTGACCTCTCTTTAAACCTTTTTGTAAATTATCCAAACTTCTTAACACTTAGTGGTGTGCAGTAAGACTTTGAGGTTTTATTCTGTTCAGTACATAGAATCATAGAATAGTTAGGGTTGGAAAGGACCTTAAGACCATCTAGTTCAACCCCCCCTGTTAGGGGCAGGGACACCTCACACTAAACCATGCCACCCAAGGCTCTGTCCAACCTGGCCTTGAACACCGCCAGTGATGGAACATTCACAACTTCCCTGGACAACCCATTCCATTGCCTCACCACCCTTACAGTAAAGAATTTCTTCCTCATATCCAAAGTAAACTTCCCCTGTTTAAGTTTGCACCCATTATTCCTTGTCCTCTCATTGCAGTCCCTAATAAAGAGTCCCATATTGCAGAAGAAAATGTTATGAGCAACTGGAAAGGAGATGTGCATGTGAGACTTTGACTATTTCAGCAGTCAAGGCAATTGTACAAAATCTACAACTACGTGGCCATTTCGTCATAAGAGAAGTCACTCAAAAAGGTGTTATTTAAACTTCATTGTATTAGTATAACTGTCTGAAAATATCTGACAATACAGTCGGACAATGCTGTCTCTGGACTTAGTAACTAAAATTTTCACTTTAAGCATACTGTCTCAGTATTTTTGATCACCTATGAATTAAAAAAGGCAAACAGATCATAGAATCATAGAAGAGTTAGGGTCAGAAAGGACTTTAAGATTACCCAAATCCAACCCCCCTGCCATGGGCAGGAACACCTCTCACTAAACCATGCCAACCAAGGTTCTGTCTAACCCGGCCTTGAACACCACCAGGATGGAGCACTTGCAACCTCCCTGGGCAGCCCATTCCAGTTCCTCACCATCCCCACAGCAAAGAATTTCCTCCCCACATCCGATCCAAACCTCCCCTGTTCAAGCCTGAACCCTCTACTCCTTGGACTTGGGGGTGTTGGTCGATGAAAAAATGAACATGAGCCAGAAGTGTGCACTTACAGCCCAGAAAGCCAACCTCATCCTGGGCTGCATCAAAAGGAGTGTGACCAGCAGGTCGAAGGAGGTGATCCTGACCCTCTACTCTGCTCTTGTCAGACCTCACTTGGAGGTTGCAAGTGTGCAGTTCTGGTGTCCTCAACATAAAAAGGTCACGGAACTGCTGGAACAAGTCCAGAGGAGGGCCACGAGGATGACCAGGGGACTGGAGCACCTCCCATATGAAGACAGGCTGAGAAAGTTGGGGCTGTTGAGCCTGGAGAAGAGAAGGCTGTGTGGAGACCTCATAGCAGCCTTCCAGTATCTGAAGGGGGCCTATAAGGATGCTGGGGAGTGACTCCCCACCAGAGACTGCAGTGGCCAGATAGTTTTTTATATTTTGTAATTTTTTTTATTGGTAGGTTGTCTTTAGTCTGCTTTGTGCTTAAGCTTGGATATGGTATTTCCAGAAAAGTGCATACTAGTTAACTGTGTGAGAACCTCATGCATCCTTATGTGTGCATAATGATCTTTATGAGCATGTAGAAAAAGAGACTGATATAATTTATGACAACTGTATGATAAAATCGATCATTTTAATTAAAATTGTAAAGTGTTACTATTATTTGATTAATCGATAACATGTTATTGGAACGGTTTCATGAAACATTACCTGCATTTTGGAAGTAGAAATTTTAAGCAAGAAAATCTGAGCGTGTTTAAGTATTTTCAAAAGTTATTTAAACTGTTCCATGCTATGCAAATCATTAATAACTATGGGTTGTTGATAGTTTAATGGCATTAGTGACTAAATATATTGGTGGTTAGAATACTAGCTAAACCAAAGTTTTGAAATGTGTTTTGGAGATGGTAGCTTAGATCTTTTAGCTTGGAACTCCTATAAAATAAAGAGCATTTCACTATATATGTGAAATCAGTATATTTTCTTATAGACAAGATTGATACTGATATATTTGAATATATGACCAGGGTGGTGACACTAGAACAAGTTGCCTAGCGAACTTGTGGGTGCCCCATCCCTTTAAGTGTTCAAGGCTAGGTTGAATGGGGCTTTGAGTAGCCTGGTCTAGTGAATAGTGTCCCTGCCCATGGAAAGGGGGCTGGAACTAGATGACCTTAAAGGTCCTTTCCAGCCTAAAACGTTCTCTTATTCTATGATACAGTGGTATCTGGAAAATAAAGTCTGTATAAACATTCTATGTGTGAAATTATTTTTCTTTCTAATTTATATTTAATAAATTTATAGTTACAAAATGTGTATTTCCTAAGTTTTCTATTTCATTATTTACTTGTCAAAACCACAATTTGCTACCTTAATTGTCCATGAATCTAATTCATTATGTAGCCTTCTTCCACTCTCATACTTATTCATAGCCACAGCCACACCCACTGCACTGTTGAGATAAATCTTTAGTAAAAAGACCTTTTTTGCCCACGCTGCTGCATATTTTTCCTTAGTTTCCGCATTTGAAGCAGATATCACATACTGCTCCAATAGTGATTTTTAATACTATATGTGATATCTCTATTGCTTATTATGCATATACTTTCTAAGACACCATTTTAAGATAAAACATTTTACCCATCTATTTTCAATTGTTTCTACTTATGCATGTTAATAAGCATATTTGAATGACTTCCACTAACTTTTAAAGTTACTTAAATCAACTTAATAGTGGTCTTCACTGTAACAGGGTGATTCATGTCATTGCCTTGACAGTCTCTACATTCATATTAGTAAACAAGCCTTGTAAGCCTGCTGATGGCAGAGCTATCTGATAACATGGAAACCATTTATTAGAGCCTTTTGTGTTGTATCGGCACTAATATTAAATTAGTTTAGAGTGATTTATATAGAAGAAGCATAACATTTGTGGCTGGCAAACCACTTCTGCTGTTGGTTTGCCAACTGAGAGGAACAGGAAGCTCAGCAAAAATATAGACTTTCTTTTCAATCTGTATGTAGTACTAATACTAAATAAAAGACAACATATTTTTCTCATTACTAGAATATCCATAAACCACAGTCTTGTTTCTTTGGTAGTATGCATTTTGAAATAATACATTAATGCTAATCTCTGAATTGAAAAGGGAACTTGTCTGCCTGTAAATTTTTCTCCAAAGATATATTGTCCTTGTGCCTTTGAAACAGTGCCAGGATAGATGATGCCCCCATACTTTGTTATAGCTGGTACAGTTATGTCATTTTTTTCAAAATCTAAGGTAGGTAGTTTCAAGCCCAATATGAAAATAAAAAGGTAAAAGTTGGCTTTATATATATATATATATATATATATATATATATATATACAATGACCATTAGGAACATTAGTTTTCCAGGAGTGTTCGCTAATAGTTAAAATCAGAAGCCCTTTGGAAACCATGGAAGCTTGGATATCCTGCTCATTTGAGACTGTTACAATAGAAAGCTGAGCTTCATAGTGCTATTTAACTCCTCAGCTTCGTCATGGTGAAATTGCTAACTCTTCTCTCCTGTAATGATAACTAAGTGACACCTTGCTAGCCATATTCTTAAATCTTGGAAGAAGATCAAAATATTCTGCAGTACTCCTGGGGAATAACAAAGGATTATTCTAGACAGTATCTAGCACACCTGTCATATCAAACCATAAGAAATTACTTAAAACTAGGTGTATCCCACTCAAATATGATTACATGTATGGATGTGTGTATGCTTGTACATATGCACAGAGGCGTACACTCGCATTTACACGTATATAAAAGCAGACTTCTCACAGATGAAAAGCAGCAGCCTGAAACAAAAACTGGGACTGGGGATAGATTTGCCAAATGACAAATCAGATAAATCAACACAGCCAACTGAATTTAAGACCCGTGTGTCCCAGTCTTTGAAATGCTGTGAAAATACAACAGCAAGGCATAAGGTAGGAGTACAGGCAGAGGAAGAGGGGTAACAGAGAAAATCTGGATATATAGAATTAACTTTGGACACACTGGGTGTGTAAGATATCAATGGATCTCATTAATTTGTGATTCAGTTTTCCCTGGGCAAGTGGGGAGTAAAAGCAGTAAGTAGGCCAAATAATGGTCTCAGTTTATGAGAATTTCAGCTTTATTAGAACTGTAAAACTAATAGTTCTGAAGTTCAATGAGAAAAGATTGAAAATTATTCCCTGTTACACCCTAACCTGCTAATAAAAGGTAAATAATTCCATCCACCCAAACCCAAATGTGTAATTTCCAAATGAAATTTATAAACACCTAAATGAAACCTGACTGGTTAGAGTAACAGAAGGATACTGTTAACTACTTTTTAAAAGAGTTTGACAAAAATTTGTTTCTTCTCTGAGGCAGTGGTTCCTAGGATTTGGGATGTTAGGATATTAATTTTTCACCCCTGACTGCATTGCACATCTGAAGAACAATGCAAGTAATAATGCTTCCTGCTTAAATAAAGTCATTTGGCCATCTCCATGATTCCCCATGGTCAACCACGTAATCCTTTTCACAATCCAGTGTGTAGGTACTGTAATTGCATGTTTCTCTGTATTGTATCTTTCCTTATTATTGATATCATATTAATCCAGAAAAAATATTTAATAACATCATTATGAGTAATTTGTTTTTTTCACATTGCCGTAAGTGGCTATATATTTTGGTTTTTGATCCTATGCTGATTTCATTTTCAATGCCTGAAGCTCCTCATTGATGATTCAATTCTTATTCTGGAGTGGATTGTTTTTATTAACTAGTTGATAGGGTCTAAATACAAAGGTAAAGAAACAAAAAAAAAAAAAAAAAAGAAAAAAAAAAAGAAAAAATAATAGAGAAAAAAATCTACTTTAAAGAATAAGGATAGGAAATAGAATGTATAGAAGAGAGGTATGCCTCGGGAAAATAAACAGCATTTATTGCATTGGGTTTGTTTGCCATGGATGAAAGAAGTATGCACTCTTTCCATAGTCTACAATTGGAAAAAAAATCAGAAAGGTCAATGAAACAGCATA
Source organism: Psilopsiagon aymara (assembly GCA_024733675.1). Classification (NCBI taxonomy): domain Eukaryota; kingdom Metazoa; phylum Chordata; class Aves; order Psittaciformes; family Psittacidae; genus Psilopsiagon; species Psilopsiagon aymara. The sequence goes on from JANRGW010005643.1 coordinate 15,490, forward strand.
AATATTGTGTTGATGATGAAAGATGATGATAATAAGGAACATAAGTCTGAATCTTAAAATCAGTGACCTTTTTTGCAGAAATGTGTGATGCAGAGCTTATCTCCTGATTATCTCACAGTCTTCAGGTCAACACAAGTTTGTAAGTAATATTGCCTTTCAGTTTTGCAGTCCTTTCTCAGTACTTCTGGTAGGTCCTCTTCATTCTGCTTTGATGTCTATAGAAATAGCTTTCCTCATGACTGTAAAAGGGAAGAGCAGGTATTGGTTGCAGGCCAGGGATATTTACTATGCATTGTGCTAAATACATCAAGAAATGCACTTCAGATTGGGAATTTATGATTTCTCTATACAGTGGACTTGGTCCTGAATCCACTCTAACATTAGAAATTTTAGACTAAGACCTTGAATTTGGAGCATTAAATGTTAATAATCAATGACTTGGCTATCCACAAGCAGTCCATAGATAGCAAACTATATTATCTTCATCAAAATGTTCTGGAGCCCAGAGAACATAAATACAGAGATTGCGAGCTGGTCTTCTTCAATCTTAGAGGATGTTAAGTCATGATCTAAAAATAGCCCACAACTATTCAGTCACCAAGACAGATTTGGTTTTAGTTATATTAGAATATAAAATACTAAATTATAATTAAAATGCTAGCTGGCATAGCAACATAATTGTAACATGCAGTAGCATCCCTTCCAATGCTTCAATCTCTTTGCTTTTCAGCTGAGCACAGTTACACTAGTTATAAATATCTTGAGAATTGCCAAGAGCAATTATTTTTTCAGAAAGTAAATTCATGCCTTCTACTTATTCACATTTTTTGAAAATGGAATTATATGACAAACAATGGTAAAAGTAAGTACCCTGGAAGATAACCTAAAAAAATTCTGATTCTTTCCATCTGATATAATTTATTTTGAGTATTTGTAAGTAAGATGATTTATTTGTAAGATTAACAGTTTCCTTGGGTCTTATCTATTATTCTTATCCTTCTGAGGATATTAACGACTGCATTTTGGGGGTTTACAATTAAAATCACAACTTCTATTATAATAAAAATAATTTGTACATATTTTACAATGATTATGAGCGATAGAGTTTTCAGATATCTATGGATTTTAGTAACCATTTAGTTGAAATTCTTTCATTTAATATTATATTTTTAAAATGATTTTAATTCAGCTATTCAGACTTTCACCTTGCTCCTCCAATAAATGATTGTCTTGGGCAAGTACTTATTTTTTATGTTAAGCGTAAATGTTTCTTTTATAAATATCAAGATATTATTTTGTATTACATTCTCTTATTCCACCTTGGATAATTTCACGCAGTTTGTTTTTTCTTTTTTTTCCAGATATTTCTTCAGAGAGCTATAGAATATGGGTATCTGCGGTAGGTGATGACCCTTCAGTGGTGGGAGAATGATGACAATCAATATGATCACGCATCAAGCTCGTTTATTGCATCTGAGGGCTTCACTTGTATATCCTTAGGGTTCATTATGCATACTAGTCAAGATATGAATGGTCACATTCAAACTATTACCGACATACGATTGGCTCAGCATAATGTTACATTTGCCAAACCCCTCCCTCGTGTGGTTTGCACCTCTGCTTTTTGTTTCCTAATAGGGGTTCTTTGGTACTTTCCCCATTGCTCAAGGTCGAGCTGTCCTTGATGGTGGTGGGCTCCTCGCTGTCACTCCGCTGTGGTCTCCACCCATTGCCACTGTCCATGGCCCTGCTCAAACATCCATTCCCCAACAGGTATCTCAGTATTAAAGAGATCTGAATTCTATATTCAGAATGGACTGAGGCTCCAAAGAAAATCTACCTATTAAATTGCCTGCCTTTTAATATAATCTCTCCTGTTGTTAGGATCTTAACTTTTGAATGGCAGTCTAAGTCGCCTTTCAGGATGGAAGGATATTCACCTTGGCAACCTTGCACGTTTGTTCTCTCCCTTTCTTTCCCATCCTCTATAGCTTCAGAGAGGTCTTTGGTTAACTCAGCTTTGACACAATACTGACAAAAGTATTTCATTGACTGCAGATAAGAAAAACACCAGCTGGGATTTACTAAAACTGTTCAGTAAATGAAAACTACATTTTGCACAAGTTAGCAATATTTCTTAATTTGATTCTACTCCAAATTATAATGTAAATTAAAATACAAAATAAAAATACGAAATAAAAATAACCTCTCCTTACTGTTGGACAACCTTCTGATATTATGAATTAATCTGAGGTAGAGAAGCTACCCTTAGGTCTTATACATTACATGCATTCTCAATAAACTAACATAGATTAATTACATGGAAAGAAGGAATAAAAGGACGAGGAGTGGGAGAAAAGGACTCATGATGTAGTTAAAACCCATGAAAAACATAAAAGAGTGTGCAATAAAAAAAAATGCTAAACATCTCAAGGTCAATAGCATTAGGCTAAATGTTTTGTAGATGCTGACTAGAAAATTTTCTTTTACTCCTTGACATGCATCTCTCAGGGAAAGGGAAAAAAATATACTGAAGTGAAACATGGAAACTTTCTTTATTATTAGAAAATCATCTTCCTTCTGCAAAACACATGCTGGAGCCCAGTGGTCACAATGAAATTTATTACTCAAAACTCAGAAGAGATGAGCACACGTGATGTGCTTGTGAAGCTCAGGGTAGAATATGGGGAGTGATCACAGCTGCTGTAAAGAAAGATGAACTTAGTACAAAAGGAACGAGAGGGTGGTCAAGAAATGATATCTTTAAATAAATTCATCTCTTAACCATTTCGGTGGATCAGCTGACTGTCTAAATATCCTTCCCTGAGTTAATCAAGAAAAGTTGTGAATGTCTTCCTGACTGAGCCAGACCAGCACAGGAGAAGTGTATGCATGTCACAACTGTACCTAATATAAAACAAAAAGAACAACCAACAGAATGAATTTTGAAGAGAGCCACAAGATTGAATCTTTTGTTTCTTCACAGTGACTGGGGCTGCTCAGTGTCATGATAGTCAGCATATAGAGAATGGCAATCTGAATCATGTTTGCATTGTGATCTAGCTGCATATTACAATTGCTATGTACTGCTTATGTTGCGAAACATTGCTGTATCACTCTACTAAATAAAGCAAATCATAAAATATCTTCAAATATGTTGGGTATTAAAACATTAAAGCCTCCAAACAGTGCACATATGCATATTCCCTTTGAGAAAACCAAAATTCACACAGTAGTAATCCCATTAAACCCAATATATGATTTAGAGAAATGTGATTTTTGCAGGGGCTGATTCTTAAACACAAGAATTATTTGTTACTGTTACCTGTCTTATTTTAATAGTTGCTTTTCAGTAAGACCTTTTAGCATATTATGTTCAACTAAAAGACATTAAGGCCCTACAACTAATGTAAAAAGACTAGATTTTTAGCCCAAAGTTCTTCTATTCATTTCAGTAAGATTTAATTTGTGGGAATAATGATTCAGTTATTTGCAAAAATATGATGTATTTGAATCCAAGGATACAGTTACGGCATTTGCTTTTCTATGAATTTTTGGTAATGTTTCAGATTTTTTGCAAGCTAAGGAAAACAAAACTTCCTCAGTTTTATCATTTATAGTATCTGCTGTCTTTTAAAGTGTATTATGGTCCAGGCTATAGATTGTATCAAGCAAAGAAATTAAGCATAACTAGATCTTACCTCCCATCTCCCCAAATACTTCTCTAAATGCTAAATATTTAACTCTAAGGATAAACAGACCTTTTGCTTCAGATAAGTGGAAAAACTTGTACTTAATATTCTAAAGTTATATTTTGTCAAATTCCTTAAAATGGTGAAATTTATACAAAAATAATTAAGCAAAAAATCCTATTAAATGCTTGCTGTAGAACTAAGCTTCCATGAGCATAGTTCTACAGCTTAGGTGTGGCAAAAAGTTAACTTGAGAATTATATTTAAAGGTATCTTAGAATGTTAATGAAAATCTTGATTTTTTAATTTTTCTAAGGCAGGAGAAGATAATTATATGTTTTCCTGGTTTACTTTGTTTCAGGTGAAATGGGTTATTTTTGAAAGGATTCATTATCTGCTACTTCTGCTTACTCTTTTAATTTGATTTCTCTGGCAGAATCATAGAATTGCAGAACAACACAATCAAGTAGGTTGGAAAAGACCTATAAGATCACCAAGTCCAACCATTACCCCAGGCTGCCAAGTCCTCCACTAAGCCGTTTCACTAAGGGGCTTTTCTAAACATTTTTTTGAACAGTTCGGTGAAGAATTTTTTCCTGATATCCAATCTGAACCTCCTCTGGCACAGCTTGAGGCCATTATCTTTTGTCTTCTCATTTGTTACTTGGAAGAAGAGACCAGACACCTCCTCACTCCATTCTCCTTTCAGGTAGTTGTAGAGATCAATAAGGTCCTCCCCAGCCTTCTCTTCTCCAGACTAAACAACCACAGTTCCCTCAACTGTTCCTTATCAGACTTGTGCTCCAAACCCTTCCCCAGCTTTATTGCTCTTCTCTGGACCTGCTCCAGCATCTGAATGTCTTTCTTGTAGTGAAGGGCCCAGAACTGAGCACATGATTTGAGGTGTGGTCCCACCAGTGCCAAGTACAGGGGGACAATCACTTCCCTGGTCCTGCTGCCACACTATTTCTGATAAAGGACAGGACACTGTTGGCTTCCTTGGCTGCCTAGGCACAAGCTGGCCCATGTTCAGTGGCTGTCAGTCAGCACCCCAGGTCCTTTTCTGCTGAGCAGCTTTCCAGCCATTCTTCCCAAAGCTTGTAGCGTTGCATGAGGTTTCTGTGGCCCAAGAGCAGGACCCAGCATTTTGCCTTGTTGTACCTTGTACCATTGGCCACAGCCTGTCCAGATCCCTCTGCAGAGGCTTCCTACCTTCAAGCAGATCAGCACCCCCATGCGTCTCTTGTTTACAAGAGATGCTTCCTAATTTTGGTTCATAATTAACCAGTAAGAGGCTTATAATCTCTTTTATATGTTGACTTTGAATTTTTGATCTTTTCAAACTGAAGATCTCATGAACAGGTTATCTAAAACGAAGATGTGTGATCACCACTGTATGGGTGCATAGTCTTTGAGGTATCATCAAAGCTTCCTATATAACTAGAAGAACATCTCAAAGAAAGTTCCAGTGAGACATTCCCCATATCACATTTCCTGGGAATTTTCAAATTGAATGATACCAGGAACTCACATTTAGTAGTTTTCAAGGCTATCAAGCTGAAAAACTACATCAACACTTTAGAAAATGCTGTCAGAAATCAAAATGTTATTGACAAACTGAAGGCACTATCCAAAAGGGAAGTCATGAAATAAAAAGAAGGCAAGTGATAGTCTTAAAGTGAAGAAATGCTGATTTACCAAATACGGAAAAATAGCCTTTGGAACAGTGCATGCAAAAATGATTTGGGGACTAGACTGATAAAAGGATGTGTGAAAACAAACAAAACAATGTGCAAAACCAAATAAAAACATGGAATAGTATTTGGGGAGTTAATATAGTAAGTGCTAATAAAAAGCAGTTGCTCCCTTTTACACATCACTGCTGAGGACTCTGAGGGAACACTACACAATAATGATTGCTGCTTCCTGAAAGCACTGGGGGGAGAGGGGGTGGAGATGATAAATGGGATACAATCTACAAGAGAGAAAAGAAATACTGAGGTGTTCTGGGTTCAGCAGTAGCAGTCATTTTTCTTCTTCTCAGTATCTGGTGCAGTGCTGTGGTTTTGACTTTCGGCCTGGGAACAGTGCTGATAACACCAATGTTTTCAGTTACTGCCTAGAATGTTTTAGTCTGGCCAAGGATTTTCTGAGTCTCATGCTCTGCCAGGGAGGAAGAGAAGCCAAGGGGATGCAGCGACAGGACACCTTACCCAAACTGACCTAAGAGGTATTCCATACCACAGCACGTCATGCCCAGGATGTAAAAACTAAGGGCAGAGACCTGGAAGGGTGAGGGTTTGCTGCTGGGTCGGCTTGGTATCTCTTTCCTTGTATTTCCCTGGTCATTATTATTATTGGTGGTAGCAGTAGTGGTTGGTGTTATACCTCAGTTACTGAACTGTTTTTATCTCAACCTGTGGGAGAGGGGGGAAGAAAGAGGGGGGAGTGAGTGAGCAAACTGGGTGAATAATAGTGGCTTAAACCACGACATGAGGTCTAGAAAATGTTTCTTAGGTGAGCTGGTGGGGAGGGGTGTGTTGCAGGGGGGTGCTGAGGAGAAGCTTCCTGGAAAGAGAAGAGGCCAAGTAAACATGATAAATCTTCCTAAGCACAAACCACGGATAAACCTGGCCAGATTCATACTTATTCATATACATGCATATGGGAGGGAAATACAAAGAAATATCTTTCCAGATTCAACCATATACCAGATTAACTAGATAACTTGACCTATAAAAGTGTCCTGGCTTCAGCACTTAAACCATAACACAGAGCTACTTCTCCTCCACTGAGGAAAGCTCATGAGTGCTCTTTCTGACAGTCTCAGAGCACACTTTGTTACATTTTGAAGCTCCCACTTGGTGGGGAGCACTACAAGTGGGAGGTTTTCTTCATCCTGAAGGAGTTTGAAACTATGAATTCAGTCCGGAATATTTTGCATGAGACCCTAATGAAGAGGAGGAATTCAATTAATGAGTCCTTGTGACTGTATCTGTACTCTTAAATAAGTCAGGTTGATCCTTTGGCATCGCAGAAAACTGATATGCCACACATCCTGTCTGTAAAACTGAATTCTCCTTCCCTGCCCTTCCATAATATAGTGCCCTTGGCTGTGTTGTCTACTAGGTATAGTTTCTGGTCTGTGGTATTCTTTGAATCATATTCTGCTATTGCCTATGAGACTGTCAGTTGGCACTGGTCAAAGACATTTTACTGATCTTTTTAAGAGCATTCCAATCCTACTGTTTGGTTGTTGTCCTGTTTAATTTTCTAGCATAGAAATGAACTTTTTATAAAGTTTGTATGACTTTCACTCTGCCAGTAAGCAGAAATTTTTTTTCTAGAATATTCTACTTTCTATTCAGAAAAATTCTTTTCTTCATATAGGTTTCATTGTTCTAAAAATTTGTACTTTTTTAGGTTTTTCTCACAAAATGATAGGCTGGATTTTATTTTGGGAAGGGTTTTTTTTTTTTTTTTGGTTGGTTGATTTTGATTTGTTTGCTGTTCAGAATGGCTTTTCACATATTCATTTTACTTGGTATCGTGTGTCTGCTGAGTGAATCATCCATTTTAAACTCTAAAGTAAATGTGGAAAATTCCCACATTGGGAAAAGTACAATTAGATGCAGAGTGAGATACACTTCACAGGAAAATGAATATTACAGTTGCCATCAACTATGAAATCTTAACCTGAATAAAATTAACAAATAACGTGCTCCTTGCTAAAGTGAATGAGTTAAACAAGTTATAAATGTCAAAAATATTCTGAAAAATTAAAGCTGACTTTAAATTCACATGTATTTATAGTGTGATGTACAACAAAATGAAGTCAGTATTTGATATGGAACATAACATTTTATCACATAAATCATATATGCTATCTCACCATATTTGGATCTTCAGATGCCAGTTATGCTTACAGAGTCATGACGTGCCTCTCAGCACATCGCCTTCTTGTGCTCAGTCTTTTTCACACTGTCCTGGAAGTACTTGTGCTAATTTTACCTCCTGAATTAGGACTTATTCTCAGCTAAGAAATTCATCTTAAAAACAAAAAAAGATGCCTACCTCAATCTTCACACCACCACCTTACTGCCACCTCCAAAAACCAGTGGAAATAAATACATACATCTCAGAATAATTAATTTTGCTATTAACAGCTAATCCAGATGGTGAAAATGTGATGGAGGAACTCTAGTTTTTAGTTTTCCTTTTTTTAAATTTGTTATTAGCTGCTTCCATTTCAATAAGTAATAATGCATTGTATTTCTTCAATGGAAGCAGACAAATTTTTTTTTTTTTTTTTTATTTTACAGATATTTTATTTGTGTAGTGGAGTATATATAATCATAGAGTCATTTAAGTTAAAGAAGACCTCTAAGATTAAGTCCAACTGTAAACTTAGCACTGCCAAGTTCACCAATAAAACACATCCGTAAGTGCCACATCTACATACCTTTTAAATACCTCAAGGAATGGTGACTCCACCACTTCCCTGGGCAGCCTGTTCCAATGCTCTTTCAGTGAACAAATTTCTATCTAGTATCCAATCGAAACTTACCTTGGTACAAATGGAGGCCATTTCTTCTTATCCTGTTGCTTGTTCCTTGGGATAAGAGGTCAATACTCACCTCGCTACATCGTCCTTTCAGGTAGATGTAGAAAGTAACAACGCCCCCCCTGAGCCTTCTCTTCTCCATACTTACACAACCACAGTTCCTTCAGCAGCTCCTCATAAGACTTGTGTTCTAGACCCTTCACCAGCTTTTTTGCCCTTCTTTGGTCACACTCCAGCACCTTGATGTCTTTTTTTCAGTGAAGGGCCCACAACTAAACATAGGATTTGAGATGCTGAACTCACCAGTTCTGAGGTCAGGGAGACAATCACTTCCCTTGTCTGATGGCCACACTACTTCTGAAACAGGCCAGGATGCTGCTGGCTGACCTGGGCACAAGCTGGCTCATGTTCAGTAGCTGTTGGCCAACACTGCCAGCTCCTTTTCTTCCAAGCAGCTTTCCAGCCACTCTTTCCCAAGCCTGTAGCATTGCATGGGGTTGTTGTGACCCATGTGCATGCCCTGGCACTTAGCCTGGTGGAACCTCGTCCCACTGGCCCATCAAATTAGCCTGACCAGATCTCTCTGCAGACCCTTCCTACCCTCGAGCAAATGAACACTCCTGCTTAACTTGGTCATCTGCATGCTGACAGACAGTGCACTCAATCTTCTCCTGCAGGTTATTGACAAAGATATTAAATAGAACTGGCCCTAGAGAACATTGCTTGTGACGGGTTACCAACTGAATTTCACTCCATTCACCACTTTTCGGGTTCAGACATTCAGACAGTTTTTTGCTTAGGAAAGAATATGCCCATCCAAGGCATGAGAAGCTAATTGCTTCTACAGAATGCTGCTGGAAATAGTATCAAAGGTGTTATTAAAGTCCAGGTATATATCCACAGCCTTTCCCTCATCCACTAGACAGTTCATCTTGTCTTAGGAGATCAGGTTAGTCAAGAAAGACTTGCCTTTCATAAGCCCATGCTGTCAAGGCCTAATCATCTAGTTGTCCTGAATGTGTTGTGTGATGGCACTCAGGATAATCTGCTCCATAACTTTCTCTGGCACTGAGGTCGGGATGACAGTCCTGTAGTTCTCTGGATCCTCCTTCCAGACCTTCTGGTAAGCAGGCATCACATTTTCTCACTTCCAGTGAACTGGGACCTCTCTAGTTAGTCAGGACTGTTGATAAACGATGGAAAGTGACTTGGCAAGCACTTCCACCAGCTCCCTCAGTACTTTTGGGTGCATCCCATCCAGTCCTATAGACCTGTGTGCCTCTAAGTAGTCACTAAGTGTTTCTCCTTGGAATATGGGAGCTTCATTCCACTCCCCGACCCTGTGTTCCAGATCATGGGTCCAGGTACACTGAGAATAACATCAGTCTTATTAAAAGCTGAGGCAAAGAAGACATTTTCCTCAGTTTCTGTCACTATATTTTCCCCCATCCAATAAAGGATGAAGATTCTCCTTAGCCCTCCTTTTGTTGGTACTCTATTTAGAGAAACATTTTTTATTGTCTTTTACCACAGTCATATATCGACATAACCCTTAGGAATGATTACGCAAAAATAAATTTCAAAGTTGTTATCTATGCTATTAACTTACAGTCATGGACATTGTACAGTCTAAAATACAAGCTATTAATCTAGTGATTTCTGTGTGCAAATCATGGTATATGGTTACTGAAGACTAACAATGTTACAAGAAAACAATTAGCAGTATCAGCCTGCCAGGAAAAGACATGCAAATAAAGTAGTCATGAAACTGAAAGATATTAACAAGGACAAAGGGGAAGCACCTCATTCTTATGCTTTAGCATGAGTGTCCTTCTGGAGAGCAAGAAAGCATGTACTTGTGAAGAATCAATAGACAGAAATAGATCAAACAAAACAAGTCAAGAAACAAACTGGTTGCAAGCCTAGGGAGAAACAAAACTACAGAAAAGCTTTACCCTGGAGAAGCTGCCGTAGGTCTCCCCCTTGTTCTATTAGAAAATAAAACCACAAGGGTTACAAGTTCAGGGACTAGCCCATTGGTGAGATCAATATCAATTACAGAGGGAGATGGCTTGGCTAAGAGTCTCACATCCTGTGCTAAGACACCAAGGTAGCAGAGAAAGCATCTCTTAAATATAAATCAATAACTGCATTTTTATTTCTTACTTTTTAGCGGCTTTTTACAGCTGAAAATACCAATGGGCCCATGACCCCATTTCAGTCCAGCCCAGGGCTGTCAGTTCCCACACAAGAAACACTGCATCAGTGATAATCTCCAGCTCCACAGCCGTTCTGTCTTGCCCAGCTATGGAGGGGTCTGACCAGAGCAGGGTCTGATCAGGGCAGGGTCTTGATGACATCCAAGCAAATTTGCTGAGAAAATAAAATGTTAAACACATAATTTCACATTTATCACACCTAATTCCAGGCACTAAGCTAAGTTGATTGAGCTATGAATTTTGTTTGCCAAAGTTCCCTCTATGATCAGGCAAGAGAAGAGGACCCCAGCAAGGACTCTTTATATTGACCAAATCACCACCTACATCTTGCTATTGGATGACATTTTTAATACACCACATGCTTTGATAAAACACCCAAAAAGGATTTTGTTTTTTGGTGGCTACTGTTTGCAGCTACAGTGCATGTAAGATGAAGCCATTTTAGATGCCGGATCCTGAAGAGTCCTGTCATGAGAAAACAACTAAGTCTGAACCAGCTGTGAAACTTGGTGGAGAAAAATGTAATACTGTATTTCTCAGATCCTGCCTCTGTCCACACAGCATTTTCTAAATAGAGCAGCCTATTACTCTTGTAACTTGGTTGAGAATGTGAATGAGAGAATTGGAACCATACAAGAAAACGGGTGAGCTTATCGAGGATTTGTCACAAATGTCTCCCTTGGAGTTTTTGATGTTACACTAATTAATTGTGGCACAGTGAATTACTATTTTATTAAATATCCAAGTAGAAATGAGAAAGCAAATAGTTTGAATTAAAAATAAGATGAACAGGAGTAATGTGGACTTTAGTAGTCCAACGTAAAACAAACTCAGATGGTTTCTGTAATCTTATTATGTGCTAATGTGCATGTTCAACTGACAAGAAGTGTTTCTATAGGTATTAGCATAGCATTGACAAAGAGACAAGCAGCTCCAGAGATTTGTTTTAATGGACTTAGAAACTATTAATGGCACTGATTATCTCTAAGCAGCATATTGTTACTAATACCAGCATTTTACATCTTGATCCTGAGATAGTATTTCTTTTTGCTATTGTTGAAGTTTTGAGTCGACAAAACATAAAAGGAAGAAAATGACAATTTGTCTTACTTGTTCTACAAAGTCAGCTATGTGCTAAAAAGCTAGGCACCACCTCACAAAATGTAGATAACATAACGTAATTGCATTGTTACTATTACATACTAGTAAGAGATTGATTTGAGAATTAGTCATAGGAATTTGTGTTTGGAACTGTTAACATCTAGGATATGTAATATTTTCAACTTACTAATTTTTTTTTTCAAAAAAGGGACATGGATTCTATTCACCCCTTATACTCATTCTGACTTGAGACACTGTTTTGACTCTGTCCTACTCTGTCCATAGATATTTGTAAATGCAAGCATTTGAGTCAGGTTTAATAGCCTTTTAAGAAATATTAAAAAAAACAAAATCAACAACAGAAAATCCCCAAAGAACCCAAACCCTGTCTTTTTCTTTTCCAGCCTGCTGAATGCTCTGCTGCCATTTCCCTATAAATCTCTTTTGACTGTGATGATTAGCAACTTGATTAAGCTGTTAATTGCATTCTCAGCTTTTACAGTCATGACCTCAAAGATGAAAAAAATTTCTTTCAGATAAAAACAAACACATTGAAAAACAGACAGACTTTGGCCATGGTATTACTAACATTAAAATAGAACTAACTTCCTTATCTTCCTAGAACCAATAGGTAAATATCTTTCACATTCATATACCAATGAATTCAACATTTTCACTGTTGCAAGAGTATTAAAATAGTGATTTCATGCTTCCAGGTGGAGGAATTTCAGTACTGACAATGAAAGGCCACAGACAGAAATTAGAGAGGAGGTGAGAAAGGCTGGGTACATTTATTTGAGATCAGAAAAAAAAACCCCAAAAAAAAAAACAGTGTTCTCTGAGTCTTTGCAAAAAAATACTAATAAGTAAGTAAAGAATATTTTTCTGCATTTTGGGAGTAAAACAAGTCAAAACCATTAAGACATCTCCTCTTAGGTATTAGGGAATAAATGCTTTACTTGCTATGATATTTTATTTATTTTGAAAAAAATCAACCAATTAAGAAAAACATTAAAACCAGAAATCCAGAGTGTTCTTTTTATTCCAAGAATTTAATAATTCTCCACTTACAATGCCTTACTGTATACAGTATATTCTTGCAAAATAGGAAATCAGTTAGTTCCATTGGACAGGCTGCAGTCATAACTATTATCTTTTAACAATTAATAATATCCTGGGTACAGATTATTATGCTTAATCTTCTATGAAAACAAGCTGTGTAGTGGCAGAAAACACAACAGTAATATAACATGGTTATATTAAGTAAATAATTCCATTACAGAATATTTTCATAGTCTGGTTAAGTTTTATTCAGTGCTTTGCTCCAGCCAGCTATAGAACTCCTAGTACAGCAATATTTTTAGCTATCAGCAGTAATATCTTGAAAGAAGAAAAGGTAGTGCCACAATTATCCTTTTGGTAAGGAATCCCATATATTTTTGTTATATACAATACAGGACAGCTCTAATGTAGCTACATAGAACTGAGTTTTCCCAGACTTCTTCAAAACATCTTCAATTTATTTTGGTTTGCCAGTTCTTTGAATGTTTACTGAACTCTCTTTGCATCTGTTCCACACAAGAGCTGCAGCCTGTGGCTTTTATCACTTAGATGATTAGGTTAAGCAGTAGTACAAATCTTTACTGTAAATTCAAATGTCTAAAATTCTTAGTTGATATAACTTGGAAGACAAGATAATAAAAATTTGTTTTCATTTTGCATGTGACATAAGAAAATAATGGTAAAAATACTATACTAACATCTACAGATTCAAATCATGATCTCAAAGACCATAAATTTCAGAATCAAGTTTTGCCTGCCAAAAGTAATTTCCTCTGTCTTGCCTTATGTTTAGATGTCTCTTGAAAGCAGCATTAATTACAAAGTAAGAATGACTGAGGCTGGGAGGGGCTTCTGAAGGTCACACAGTCCCATCCCACCTCTCTAGTTTAAGACCCCATAGAACAGGCTTCCCAAGAATGCATCCAGGTGGCTTTTGAATATCCCCAAGGATGGAGACTCCACAACTTCTCTGGCTACCTGTGCCAGTGTTTGGTCACCCTCACAGTAAAAAAGCGCTCCCTTATATTCAGGGTCCAGTGCTTCAGTTTGTCTCCACTGCTTCTGGTCCTGTCACTGGGGAAAATTGAAAAGAGATAAAGATGGGGAGTTCACTTATCTGTTATGGGCAAAATAAACTTGACTTGGGGAAAAATAATTTAATATATTGATAATTAAAAATAGAGTAAGATGAGGATAAAAAGGAGAAAAAATTAAAACACCCTTTCTCCCACATCATTTTTCCCATATTCAACTTCACTACTTTATTCCTTTTTCCAATCTTCTCCTTGCCCACCCACCCCAAGTGGCATGGGTGAGTACAAAATGGGGATTACCATCAGTCCATAAGCATTTCTTGCTGTCATTCCTTCCTTGTTACACTTTCTGCCTTGACATCCTGCCCCTTGGCTAGTGTTGCCATGTGTGCAGGTTGCCTCTCAAATCATCTGTGTGAGAGGAGAGATGTGAGAGATCATCTAAGATAATGCTTAAGGCATGCTACCACTATGTAAGGTATGATTCTCTCAAATCACACTACCACTGGTGGAATTAAGGGGTAGTGTAACCATTCCCTGCATTCAAAAGATATTTGCACTTTTGACTGCTCCAGTCAGGTGACCCAGACATCAAGTGTCTTTGTTAGTCTGCTGAAGCCATTACATCACTTATAATCCTATGTTTGCTGTCAGTGATTGAGTGAGTCACTGTACAGGTACATCATTGCTCATCATTGTTAGTGAATCAGTAAAGTTTGGTTTACAATGCACTGTCAGAATCCATTACTGTTTGGAGCACACCCCTCCTCCAATAAGGGGCCTTTCCATATTCTGCAGTCCTTCAGAGTAAACTTTGAGCATGGGCTTTCCATAAGCTGCAATGTAGACATCAGCTCAGATAAATTGTCTCCATGGGCTGCAAAGCAATACCTACTCCAACCTGGTCTCTTCCAAAACTTCCATAGGCTGGACGGGAGTATCTGCTTGAGCACTGCCTCCTCAACTCCTTCCTCATCTCTGCCCTTTATGTTCACAAGGCTGTTTCTTACACTTTAACATTCTTAAATATGTTTACACAGAGGTACCACCAGTTTCATTGATGGGCTTAACTATGTCCTATGGTGGGTTTGCTGCAGAGCTGCTGTGCCCAGCAACCTTGCCACCTACACCCAATACAAAGCCTTAAGAATTGCAGTCTATGCCTTAACAAATGCATTGGTCAAAGATTAGCCAACCCAGACTGAAAGGCTTATAACAAAACATTGTACATTAGATGATTTTGCTGATTAAGTACTTGGTGAAGAGATATGCACTTTATAGTGCACATAGATTTACAAAAGGCTTTTAAGAATATCACTTACCAAAAACTTAAGAGGAAACTAAGCAACTATGGAACCAGAAAGAAATTTCTTGCACAGATTAAAAAAAAGACAGGAAGTCTATTATAGAAATAAATAAAAATCTCTTCTATTTTGTGAAAGTGACCAGTGGAACTCCATAGGGATCTGTAATAATACCTCTGGTTTTCAGTATATTCATAAACATCTTGGAAAAGTATTGAGATGAGTTTTTTTCAGTAAAAATAAACTACCATGGGGAACTGAAGAATGATCTTGTCAGATTGATTGAGTAGCA
The DNA here is from genome assembly GCA_024733675.1 of Psilopsiagon aymara. Taxonomy (NCBI): domain Eukaryota; kingdom Metazoa; phylum Chordata; class Aves; order Psittaciformes; family Psittacidae; genus Psilopsiagon; species Psilopsiagon aymara. The sequence continues at coordinate 30,758 of JANRGW010005643.1, forward strand.
ACAAAGAAAACTAAATTCACTACAGACAAATGTAAAATTATGTAAATATGGGAAAAATTTATCCTTTGCACATAAGCTATAGGATTTAAGTTGATAATTTTTATTCTGAAGAGGTTTGTGATAGTTTTGGGAGACATTTCTAAGGAAGTATCAACTTAGTGTACAGTAGATTTTTAAACAGAAAAAATACAAGGTATTATTATAAAAGGAGGTATGAAGGCTACCTTGTGAGGTATGATTAAGCAGTCTGTAATTCTGAAATCTAGACAGGGTAAATAAAACTGAAGTCAGAAGAATAATTAGTGGTTTCAGAGGATGAATAGGAATTGATGAATACTAATTCCTTCTAATACAGGAATTGGGGTAGTGCCAACTAGATCCCATTAGATTAGGTTTTCATACTGAAGAAAAGGATGTACTCTTCATTAAATAAGCAACCCATTTATGGAAAAGGCTGATTGCCTCTGATGTGAAATACCTGATTCTACCCACCACTGCATAAAAAGGGTCCAATTTGCTCTATGTTTAAAGATGTACTCCACCAAAACCTGGAATTGTTCTCACAGTGCCCAGGTTTCACTCCATCAAGCTTTCTCCTCATGATGATGCAGATAACCAACTTGCTCAGGGTCCAGAGAAACTGATAAGTTCTCATGGTCTTCATAGAAGAAGTATAAATTAAAAAATGACAGGGAGCTTAGTCTTGAAAGGCAGCAATAATTTTGAGGAAAGGGGCATCAGACTCCTTGGTATGACTAAGTGTGAAAGAATGAGACAAAAGTTCACCCAGCCATGGCCCCACCACTTATTAAGGCCACCTTTGTGGGACAGGTGATGAGTTGCAACAGAGAGTCTGGTCCCCACAGGAGCTTCCTCTTTTTTCATCAAAGTGGTGTGAGGTGTTGTCCTTGACCTCTATGAAATGAGAAAGTGAAGAGTTACAGTCCAGAGACCTTAGGTGGCAGGTTTGGTGGAAATCTCGGTAGAAACAATGCACGTTTCAGCAGACTGGTGAAGCTGACATAGCTCAGTGCTGCTGGTCCTGACACTTTCACATGTACTCACCTGAAGAAAACATATACAGAGATGCAAGGAACAAGAGATCCTGCTTGTGTGACAGTGAATGGTTTCTGCTGGCAGTCAAAGGTAGTGGGTGGGAATGGTCACCCTTTCACTGATGCCCACATTGCAATCGGGTACTACAGAGACAGATACTTGATATGAACCTGTATGGCTGGTCTTTATTATTTTTGGAGTATGTTTTAATGAAACCAAGTTACCCAAAGTACATATGCTCCCACATAATATCTGCTAGAATGAGTACTGTACATAATGACTTTATGAAGTTGTTAGAAAAGTGTATCTAGAATACTTTGAGCTACAAAACAAATATGATTATATATTTTAGTCATACAAGATAGCAGTAACAGTTTATGCCAGTCATTTTCAGAGACATTTTGGAGTTTCCCAGAGAAAAGAGGAAATAAAATGCAAACAATATCCCTGTAAAAAAAAAAAAAAATCATAAATAGCTTCAAAATGGTTGAGGAAAGAAAGTCTGAGCTATTAAGCAATGAATTGCCCTGGGCTAAAGACAATAAGGAGCTTTTATATTTTTATATTTTGAGACAATGAAGAAAGTTGCTTATTGCATCCTAAGGCCTTGAAATTTTTTCTTTAATAACACTGGCTTATGCCTGAAAGAAAGACTAAAAAACCCAAACCAAAATATGAAACACAAACTCAAAATGTCAACAACTAGTCCTCTCTAAAACTCATTTTACCTTTTATATCTGGTAATACGTCTAATATTCAGAGGAGCTGAGCAACAGATTTCAAACATAGAATTTTTTTATTCGGTAAGGAAAAAAAGTTCTTAAATATCACAAGTGCACATCCTAAGTGAAATATGATTTGCACTCGAAAAAGATGTTTTCAAAAGATGTTACTAATTTCAGACCACCCTGATTTTTCACCTTCTTTGCTAGACTACTTGACCCCAAACCTTAAATATGTATTTCAATACAAGTTACACTATTAATTGAATGATTCTTGAAATGAAAATATAAGGGGAAAAAAAATCTTAGACTAACCAGTTCAGCTACATTTTCTCTGTGTGTGAAGATACTAGTTAACTGAGCACAAAACCATAGAGATTCCCATGCGAATGACAGTTTAAAACTGTGATCGTGTGCCCAAGAGTGAAAAGGAGGTCTTAAATTTTTGTCTAAAAATGGAACCAAACTACTGCTACACTACTGCTCATTTCTTTATTTGTTTTCTAATGAGTTAATCATATAATCTCTATACCATTTTGCCAAGACAGTTTGAAAGCTGCATGTGAGGAGGGCATGGTAGGCATTCACGTAAGCAGAGTCTACATTAATGCTGATCACAGAATCATAGGATAATCCAAGTTGGAAGGGACCTTTTTACGTCAACTTCCTGCTCAAAGGAGACTCAGGCACTGAGGCAGCTCAGCGTCCTGTACAGTTGAGTTTTGAATACCTACAGGGATGGATAGCATCCCTTCCTCTCTAGGAAACCTGCACAAGCATTTGAAAACTCACATGCAGAAAAACCATTTCCCTGTAGAGTCAGATTCTCCCATGTTTCAACTTGGGTCATTTGCCTCTTGTCCTTTCATTGTGCATCTCTTGAAAAGTCTGTGTTTTTTTCTCTGTACCTCCCCTAAACACTAAGCAGTTGTAGACAGTAGTAAAGGTCTCTATGGAGCCTTCTTTTCTGCAGGTTGGGCAAACTCAGTTCTCTCAGCCTGTCCTCGTATTTCATGTGCTCTAGCCCTCTAACCATCTCAGTGGCCCTCCACTGGACACACTCTAACGTAGTCTACATTTTCTCATATTCAGGAGTCCAAAACTAGACACAACACTCTAGATGAATTTACTCCAGATACCAGGAATGATGAACTCCCTTGATCTGCTTCTCTCTTTCTCTCACAATCCATAATGCTGCTGACCCTCTTTGCTGTAAAACTTCATTGCTGTTTCATGTTTAACTTTATGTCAACCCAAACCCAAACTCCTTTTCTACAAAGTTCATTTCTAGTCACTAAGCTCACAGCCAGAGCAAGGTGTTGCTCTGACTTTGGTTTAGGTCTTTACCTTTGTCATTGTGAACTTCAGAAGGTTCCTCAGACCATTTCTACAACTTGCCCAGTTTCTTCTGAAAAGCAGTCCTACCACTTCAGGATATTATGTCCTTTTGGTAGCTCAGTATAATCTGAAATCTGGTTGAAGGTCCATTCTGTTCACCATCCCAGCCTTGAAAAAGCCATTAAACAACACCAGCCCCTATATTCATCTCTCAGGGCTGTTACTAGCAATCAGCCCATAACTCAGCACTTCTGGAGAAGCTGTGCAAATGAATAACTGTGAATATATCCTCAACAATTGAAGATGAAGTTTTGCATATGATGAAGTCTGAGTGCACGGAGCATATTATAATTCTCTGACTTGATACGAAGTTGGATTTAATGTGTATTTTCTGATTTACTTTATCAGCTTAGCTGCTCTAGTCTTTAACATTTGAAACCACTTAATGATTGACATTCATAGTGGTAAAAACCCCAAGAAAACAACCAAAAACCCCAAAATCCCAAACCTCAAACTGAGTCAGAGTAAATAAATGACAGCACTAGATAAACATTTTATCATTCTGGATTAGGAGTAATATGAAAATATGAATCAGACTAGGATGTCACATTAGTCAAGGGTTTGAGGAGGCTCATTATCATTTTATTTGTGGCCAAATTAGGTCACAGAACCTAATGGCATAAAAGTCATCCTTAATTCTTTGATAAGCATTTTCCACACAGCTTCCATATGGGGAAGTAGTGGATATTTATCATCATTATTGCTAGTTTCATGAGCTACATTCTTAGAAAAATAACAAGAAGCTGAGTCTAGTTGGCTTAGATATCTTTTCCCTAATTGTCTGACTATATCTTTTGAAGCTAATGACATAAAAAGTGTAACGTGACTTATTTCATTATTATCCTACCACTTCAGTGACACATATTGCCATGTCTCATGATTTAAAGCTGTATACAACCATGCTAAGTGGCTAAGAAGAATGTAGGTTGTTTTAAATGCTAGGAAGAGAGGCAATGTTTGCATTTGAAAACAAATTCCATTGACAACTTTTTTATGGCTTGTTGTTTAAATATGTAAATAATTTGTAATGAAAGCATTAAATAAAAATCCTTAATGTAGAATTAAAATGCTAAATTAAAAAATCAATTGATTTATCCATTTTTCCAGTGTACAGATTACCCATAGATAAGATTATATTATACATACCCTTAGCTTAGATTGCATCTCACTTTAGGCACTTAAAAGAGGCAGGAACTTATTAGTCAAAGCTCCATTTCAATCAAAATAGAGTGACTGGCACCTCCAAAGGGCAATTCAGAAAATGGATGAGGTAACTTACCCATTAAAGATGAAAAGTTGGGCAAACATCAACCTGGCCCAGGGCAAGATAGTACATGGTCTGTTTTCCACTGTTTTAAAAGATATTTGATATTAATTCTATCTACAAACATTGGTGGTACGAGGTGTTTGGTTCTGTATAATAAAAAGAAATAAGAATAGAGTCTAATAGGCACACCTGGGGCCTCAGCAGGGGTAGTTTTATCTCTTGAAATGAGACTTTGCTATTTTTTCCCAGTGTAATTGAAATTGTACTATAGCAGGTGAAGACAGTGTAAAGTGATATGCCTAAAAGTCACTGCACCAGATACCAACATAGATAACATAATTTAGGTGCAATTTCCATTACACAATATCATGCCGTAAATCATTTATTGTACTGTCATTTACCCAATCACACTGCAAAACCCCTCCATGTGCTAGAATATGGGTAACCACAATGCAGTGATTGTATCTAGGCAAAAGATTATTTTTTAACAACTCCAGAATTTCAAGATCCACATACTGTTGTCCCAAATTTTGTTCTTCTAAATAACATCTCCAGTTTGATTGCCATTTTTGAATATTTTTTTACTAGCAAACAATGATTTTTCTCTTATCAGATATGCTACATCCTTCACTCCAGATATCCCAGTCCTATAAAAATAATCACCATCTAGATCTGGCTTTTTGCTACATTTTCCAAGTGTTTCAGAGTTCAAAGAGTTTGCAGAGCTCAGGGTGGAAAGCAGCTTTTGACGCTGCAGATGTATTTCAGGTGCATATAATTTGTTATCATGCACATATTGCTCTATACAAAGTATGTTCAAGGAGTATATCACATCTTTCAACAGTGATCCACTTTGAAGAAGACAGGTGTCATGTTTTAAGCCATAAATCAGCCACGCAGTTTGTACATGGAGAATCGAAAGAATGCAACTCCCACAGGTTGAGATAAGAACAGTTTAGTAACTAAGGCATAACACAAACC
>JANRGW010005644.1:0-28315 GCA_024733675.1 Psilopsiagon aymara
AAAGTTGGGGCTGTTCAGCCTGGAGAAGAGAAGGCTACGTGGAGACCTCATAGCAGCCTTCCAGTATCTGAAGGGGGGCTATAGGGATGCTGGGGAGGGACTCTTCATTCAGAGTCACATTTCATTCAGAGTTTAAAATGACAAGTGTCTTCAAGTTGGTGGCATCCTTCTACTCTTTCCTCTTCAATGTACATGTCTGAATAGAACTTTTAACACTTAATCAGTAAAGAGAGAAATACACTTTTTGTATTTATTTAAATCTGTCAGAACACTTCCATCAAAAGAAACCCTTTTAATCACAATTCTTCAAAAATTCGTATTTCAAGTAACAAAAACTGATTTGGCAAATATTTCAGTCTTACCTGCAAAAGACATTCAGGAGATAATTAAGATCTACATACTGGTGAAAGATGCATGACTTCGTTCCAAAAGGTGACGAAAAGTCATTCCCTGTACAACTAACAATGGTAGTGCCTCTGCTTTTACAGAACTTGAGAGAAATATAAACTAGCATTCACATTCCTTTCACTTCACTTATCTTGAAGAAATTCTTTTCTGATTCTTATTAAAAGACTTTTCAGAGCTTATTATTATAAAGTTATAACAACACATGTTTTGTGGGGAAAAAATAATTATTTCCATGAGGCAGGAAAATTAAGACACAGAAATAAAACACAAAGCCTTTTACCTTTAGATCTCCTGTATAAACACAATTCTGGCCAATGCCTGCTGCTGTAATTATTAAAAGAGTGTTTGGTTAAGATGTGAAATCATCTGGTTTTCTCAGTCTGCTCAGTCTCACTAGACAGGTGCATATTTCTAATTGTTTTCACTGCCATGGCATCTTGATATCCAAAGAAAAGAGCGGTATGATAAAAGTTTAGCAAATGAAACAAATCCAGTATTAACCTAGAGCTGGTTCTGTCAATTGAGACAGTATCAGTCTCTAGAGCTGTCAAGCTGTCATGCTTCACTAACGTAGCCTTCACTTCAACATTAATAAAGAAGGGGCAGTAGACAGCCAAATTTACTTAACAGTCAGCCCCTACAATGCAGCCTTCCCAGGAAGAAGAAACACTTGTGCAAGGCTCTAAAACTGCCTCTTGACAGAGATGCCCTTGCAGCTGCCCACAGCCTTCAAACTCTAAAGGGAGAAAATAATAAATTACTCCCCAGATAATCCCCAGGAGGCTAATTCTCCACCTTCAATTTTATTAATTTGATTTATGGTTCCTTTACCTAATTGATCAACTACACACATTTAGATTTCTGAATTTAGCAACTAGGTAATGCAAAAGAATCACAAGCCTTACTCTTCATAATATCTGTAGTTCACACTGTATCTTGACAGTAAACATCATAACGTCATCTGAACCCCCCCGTGCTTTAAAAGCTGAAAAACACCTAAGGACACTTCAACTTTCCCAAGCATGCATGTTCAATACATGGTAAAGAACCTACTTTTACACATCTTATGCTAAGGATGAAACAGAAGAACAAAGTAGAAGTGAAGAAATAGAACGAAATACCAATGAAGAAACAACAGACCATAAACAAAGCCTTTTTCTGCAGACTCACTGTGGATTTCCATCTGGAAAGCAGACTTGCATCTGAAGAGAGAAGTGGTGGTTGAGCAGAAATATATATTACATTTTAAAGCTACCATATAATTTCTCATCTACTAGTCTGTTGAGGAATGACTGCAACATGAGAAAACCTACAGATGATTAAAGAATATGCTAAATAAGATGCATCTCCTTGTAAGGTGACTAAAAATACTACAATAAAAAATGAAAGTCTCAGTAGTTTCCTTTTTCATTTTCTTTTAAAGAAGGAAAAGTACCCACACAAAACTGCCATTCCTGCAAGACTGATATTCTCTTTAATGACAACCAGAATCATAAGACAGAGAATCATACAATCAACTAGGTTGGAAACATACTTTGTTGCTTGCTTTTACCCATTAGTTATTGCTCAAATCTCTTTCTGACTCAAGAAAGTTAGGGTACCTGTAATGCAGGATAAAAGTCCTCTAAAATTAAAACTCAATGCCATTTGACACATCCTCTATGTCCTTCTCTTACTGTCAGATACTGCAATGCTGAAATTTTTCATGCCCCATCAGGGCAAAGCTGCCCCCCCAGAAAAACATCTTTACTAGTGTTCTTTCTCATACTCACAGAAAAATCATTAAGTGGCTGGCAAAAACATGAGTGCAGGTTTTGTAAATTGATTTAGAGGCAGGATAAAAATCTTCTATATTGTCTATCCCTAGGAAGCCACAGACAAATAATGAAGAAACCATAATGCAAATACTGTATCTCACATATGCATGCATGCAAATCAAAGTACAACTTTCATGCAAACTAGATAATGCACTTCTAAATAATATGTAACTAAAATGCACATGCTGTCTAGGAGAAGAAAGAAATAAATTATGCCACTAATATCAAAGGATGAAGAAAGAATAAGAAAACTGGAGTGGGAACAGAATGGCAAAACACCAAACATTTACTGTAAAAAAAAGAGAACACAAAGCTTAGAAACATGAATTGCAAATGAAGATGGAGCCCACAAAACAAGCAGAATTCTGCAGACTGCTCCAAAGACATCATCATGGAGATTTGTAAAACTGTCTTCTGTACCCCTGAAAGGAACAAGGTGAAGAAAATAAAAGCATGCTAAGCAAGACTATGGACTGTCAAAGAGGCAGAAACCAAGTAACTAAGAATAAAAGAAAGCACAGCTCAAGCTCTAACACACAAAAAGAAGCTCTTCCACTGACAATGTAAAACACCCACAATACACAACAGAGAAAATTCTTTGTAAGTCACTAAAATTCATTGAGCCAGTAAGAATACAGGGAATTACAAATGTTATCAGGCCTTGTCTGCTGTGCTTGTCTTCATCTAAAGCACAATATGCTTATGGGTTTTTTTGAATTGCAAGAGTTGATCTCAACTCGCTCAACAAAACCAACTAATATGAAAGACAAATGTAAAGTGCGACTAGCACTCCAAATGCTATGGAGTTAGGATTGATGAAGTAATAAGCTGACTGAGCAACTGTGGTAACAGTGTGAAGCAATTTCAAAATTCAAATCAAAATCCTGTTTTCAGTTAGGAAGCTGTAAAAGTGCACACTCGCACAAAAAATGTCAGAAAATCCATGAATCATGGTTTGCTTTACGTCATACACTCCGGGTCACAGATAAGCCAAGGCACTAGATGCTTCCACTTCTACTTCTTATGGGAAAAAAAAAAATTAAATCCTTCATCACAGCTCTGATCGGTTCCCTTCCATCATGCAACACGACCACAGACAGCAGAGAGAACCTTCCACGGCTGTTAACAATCTTGGGGCAATAGGGTTATGGCTGAGTTAGCCTGTGCCTTAAATTTTTTGACATATAAAGTACGATATATAAGTGTGAAGTTTTTCTGAACATCTGATCATGGAAGATCATGAGATACCACCACGTGACCTTAGCACTAAGTTTAACAATTTGCCAAAAGTTTTGGCTTGTAGATAAATAAGTAACGATGGTTACCATGTATGACTGCAGCTGAGACATTACTGTGCTGAAAACATACAAGGTGCTGCCTTATTGTTTAAGGGCTCCCTTCGTTCATGTGGACTTCACTGCGCTGTAACAGTGGTGACAGTTTTGCTGTGAAACCAGGATATACATCCTAAATTCCATTAGCTCTAGTCCATTTATATATGGGCACGTCTACAGTGCCTGCCAGCCTTTCTGCCTATACCCACAGCTAACTCTTCTATCCAATCCTATTAACTTTCAGAGATGCACAACTCCTTATTCACTAAACTTACCAGGCAAACTGGTAAGAGTTCCACATGCAAGTAAAATAGTTGGATAAATGTAATATTTAGTGACTTAAACCCATGCATTACTGCCTTCAAAGTGCAGAAAGAAAGGAGTGTCAGGGGGAACAAGAGCTTGCCTGTGCACTTGATCTAGTCTGCAATCAGAAAAGAGTAAGAGCAGTTGAAGATGATACCATTTTGGGTTTGTATCAACATATTTATGTGCTATCACCAGAAAGTGGAGCAAATTGTGCCACTGATTCCTTAATAACATAGAATCACAGAATTACTACTTAGAAAAATCCTCTGGAGGTCATGTACAGGATACACTAGTCAGGGCCAGCCAGGGCTTTGTCTAGTACAATCTGGACAGCTGTCAAGGATGGAGATCTCGTGTACATTTTGGGTAACATGTTCCAGAACTGCACTATCCTCCTGGTGAAGAGCCACAGCAATTACTGAATTATTCCTGAAACTGTAAGGATTGCTTTATCTCTTTTACCACTGAGTTCCTAGCACTGATTGTGTTGGCTATTGACAACTGGTTCTGTTGAAGTATGTCAGACAGGTAATAAACCATTACATCTCATGAGACACTCAGCATTCTTTCAGAAGCAGTATTTCTGACTCCTGCTGAAACCAATGAGATTAGAGGGCAGCCTACATAGCTCAAGATTAAGAAGTTTAAATCCCCTGCAAAAAGCAGAAGAACACAAGAAGAAAAAAAAAAGCATTAGTGTATTACAGTGCTGCACAGCTTATCTGAATAGAAGGTGGGCATTAACAACACCGTCAGCTTCCAAGTAAAAAGCAATCATGAAGACAAACTGTGTTACTGGCTTTATGCAGTGGATACAGACAAAATATTTTCTACTACAAACCTTGCAAGTATTTGGCATAACTGCCTTTCCATCAAGAGTATTCACATATTTCTCAATCTTTTTTCAAGTTTAAAACAAAGTAATACAGTCATAAATGCTAACATGTTAAAAATCATTGATAGCATTTTTCATCACCACACAACTGATACAAGTTTCTTAGTGTGTTAGCAAAACAATTAAGAGTATTTTTGAACAGCATTTTAAAATAAGATCTTTCTAAAGCTACCAGACTTCGTAACTTCAGATTTCTGAAACAGGCAAGCAAGGCACATACCTGCAATTGGAATATTCTGTGAGACTGACAGCTGTACATCTCCAGTCCCAGGTGGCATATCAATTACTAAATAGTCCAGTTGACCCCAGTCAACCTAGAAGACAATAAAAATGTACACTGGAGGCTAGAAATGCTTTTACTTAAGGCACTTTATGTTTTATTGCAGTACTATTTCCTGTAATGCAAAAGACAAATGAACCAAGGACACCCCAAAAGATGCCCTTTCAGTCACACTTAAAAACATATATAAGATCACACAATAAAAAAAAAGTTTACTGGTTGCTAGACATGAGAGTGACCATTAAAGACTAGGCTAAAGACATGAGAATGCCATGACTCTTTGCCTTCTCTACTAGGACACATTTCCAGGAGAGCCAAATAACTCTTTGGAGCACTGTGTACTGCAGTAAATGTTCTCTTCATGCGAACAGAAGTGGCCCTAGGCCTACTCTGTATAATAAATAGCCAAGATATACTAGGTCTTTTGTCTCTGCAATATAGAATTTTTGGAAAATCATAACTGCATTAAAAATAAAGACCCACAAATGGGTACATTCAACTACAGTACATTTCTGACATACAAGATACAACAGTATCATCTCCTTTAATACAGGACAATACAAAAGAAGAGAATTTTACTTTCTCTTTTATTTTACACATTCCCTCAGTGTCATTTTATCAGCAAAAATAATTGGCATTTTTCCAGTTCCCCAGTTGCTGTCCTGAAGTGTTAGACCCTACCAGGGGAACATTCATTCATTTTCATTCAGTTCCTGTACAGATGATGATCTTCTAAGGAAGCACAAGCAATGTGAAATCCAGACCACAAACCCAGTGCAGCATCCCAGTAAGAAAGCCAATTTTTCAAGGCAGACTGATGAAGATGGAAGATTTCAGAGTACTTGTGGGAGAAGGGGGATGGGAAAGCTTAGCTGCAAACTCTAACTTCAGACATCTAAATTAGGGACTCTCAGGCACACCTCCCCTTTCTCATTTTTTATACAAAGGCTGCAGGAGCACTAAATGGTGCCAAAGACAGTCTTGCTAAACAGGAAATGCTACTTATGTTAACCACAGCAAACACTGCACTTTTTCATATTTAATACTGATCTGCATTATCTATACTAAGTTATTTTATATTATCTGTATTTTTTTCAACAAAAACAACACATACCTAGAAGATTTCTAAAAGTAATTGGCATTCATAAACATACTAAGACTAATAAGAAAACCCAAACAAAGATTACATACATGTGCAAAAATGTATGCACATGTAGAAAAGACAGTTTATCTACCAAAAAAATCTGTTTTTTACTTTGGTTTTCTTTGCTAATCTTGTTTAGTTGTAAAGCAAAATAAATGCCAGTGCTGGTGAATGCCTTCTTTTCCCATGAAAGTCACTTGGCTCACTTGAAGGCATCAACTTTAAATTTCTGCATTTCTTAATTAAAAATTAACCATTATAAAGGTGATAAACTGAAATTATAGATATAAAAAAGTAGTAGTTTACAACATGAGTCAAGTTCCTTAAAGATTCACAACTAAACACACAGATCCTCTACAAATAATTGCATAAATCTCAATATGCAAAATCGAATCTTTCACAGTAATCACAGCCATTTTTAAAGACTACAGTACAGAGAAGCTCACTTTTTTAAAAAATACTAACTCAAAATACCTTTTTCACCCTCTCTCTTTATAAAGGCTGATCCCGGCATCATTTGTTAAATCCAAATTTACAAGTCCAGTAATCATATTCTCCTTTTTTCAGTTTTCAGACCTTTGCTCCATAAGCAAAAAATTCACGTCCTTTTAGGTACAGCACTGCCTTGTGGGAGTAGTACAAGACAAACCAAATCCCATCCTTATTAGAGGTAATTTGTATAAAAAAAAGTAAGTACACTGGGGTTTTTTTCCCATAGCTAAAAGCTGTCTGGTTTTGCATACACTTGCTGGCCCTAACTTTAAGCTAGCTCCTTCATGGAACAAGGTGACTTTCTGGTCCTGTCCTATAACTTTTCTTTTTACTGTTACAAGAGGTTCTGCTCCTCCAGCTTCTTCCAGCTCTAGTCTCCTCCACCAAGCTCCATGTGATCTTCCTACCTAGAAAGCACTACAGTTCCCTGAAGAAAACATCTAGCCATATTCCACTACTATGTGGAACACTAATGGAGAAGACCTTGAACACCAGCACTCAAAGTCTTTCTCAGATGTTCTGTTTTGTGGGGAAGCAAAAAGCAGTTGCTGCTTGTCTAAGCTGAGGTAGCTGCCTTGGTAAAAATGTCTCCACGTAGAAATTTTAAAGTAAAAGAGCATGTGTATAAATAGCTTTACTGCTTCACAAAACAACTGTTGCTCAAGAAGTTACTTTGAAAATTTACCATATGTAGAAGAATGGGTACAGAAATCAGTGGGCACCACAACTTCCTGCCTCAAGCTTCCTCAGTAAGTGACCCTATAAAAACAAATATAACTTCTAACACGGACTTTCTGGATTGCCCTATGAGTAATGACTCTTATTAAAGTTATAAACCTCTGAAAACAGAAATTAATAATGGAATCTTAAGCACATGGTGAAGCTCATGGTAAACCTCATTGCTAGGCAACAGGAAAAAAACTCTTAACAGAGCAATTAAATTATAATGCTTTATTTAATTTATGGCATTGAAACCATGTTATGTCATACATTTTGTTCAAATTCATTGATTGAAAAAGAAAAATAAAAGAAACGAGGCATCTTTATCAAATGAACTGTGCTCCATTACAATGCTTTTAAATCTAACACAGAAAAATGGAGAAGCTACACCATCCCAGCACCAGTGGAGAGGATGTGCTGTTGCTGTGCACCGCAGGAGGAGGACAGGCTTTGTCATACAAGTTCAGAAAAGGCAACAGTGCAGATGCCTCCGCACATCTCTATCTGTTACGTAACTGCTGTGGCACTGAACGGGTGGAAATCACTTGGCAAAACTAGATTGGAAAACCACTCCTTACTAGAACTAACCTTGCTTTTCATTTTGGCTGGAGTCAGTTATCCTCACAATTTTACCCTCTGATCCAAACAAAACTCCGGGAACAAACTCACCAACAAAGTTTTCTAGTTGACAAGCAGGTATTCTTTATTTCAGCACCGGGAGACACAGGAGATAGTTTCTCCTAACGTGCACCCCAGTACTGCCACACATGCCATCCTTATACCGTCACTTGGCATACATACACATTCATTAGGCTACACATGAATTACATCGTTTTCCAGAAAGTTTCCTGCCTACATACAAAATGTGATGGTGGTCTTTGAAAGTCATTTACTTCTTCCAACAATCTTCATCACCGCTGGCAGTCTTTGAAGCACCAGCTTAATTAACATAACAAACACAGGAATCATCCTGTCCCTCTACTTATCAGGTAGCTTAACTGCTCCCATTCTGAACATTTGCTAGTCCAGATACTCCCCAGTAGGTATTTACACCAAATTAAATTTCAAACTGGAACATACAATCAGAGAAGTGGCTTTCTGAAACCTACTATTGCCATCCATTCACCAACATTAGAATGGGACATATAATCAGGCAGTGATATAAAACACCAATTTGAATGCAAATCCTGTTTATATGCAACAATTTATCAAATCAGAACCACTAGTCCTCATGTTCTCAATCAGTTCTGAGAAGTGCGTTTGTATGCAAATGTGGATGCATACAAGTAAATGAGCTCAGATTAACAACACATTACAGTAAACGAGTTCCCTTTGCAAGCAATAAGCGGACAGCGGTTACAAAAGCCTGGCTTATAGCATCTGAAATCTGTCAGCACCTTTGCATGTACAAAAGTGTTAATCTTTGCCCATCTAACATATACAGTGTGTACAACATTTCAAACATGGAAATGTAATTGCACTTTCCTTAAGTATAGCATTCATCTTTTTTAAAAAAGGTTTAACTTGACATTTATTGTTAGGCAATGTAATTAAGTGCCATGTGCTTCTGTGTACTTTCCCTTGTTCAGAAACACCACAAATGCTTCCATGTAATTACTTTAATCAATCACTCCATTTTTGTGACAATTCCTAATCAAAATACCAGATATTCATTTGGTAAGGGTTCCAAATAGCAAGTTAAACCCAAGTAGAGCACAGAGGTACAGAGGGCATTTCTACTGACGAATGAAGCCTGAACATCCACTGTACACAAGGCAGAAATGACAGAATATTAGCACAGAAGAGGGATTTCTACTTGCAGTTTTGAAGTAATCCTAGTGTTTGGTAAATAACAGAAGACATTATTTATTTGTTCTTATTAAGAGGAATACATGCAGAGTTTCAATCAAGCAGCACTGCAGGAGCAGGCTTGACAGCAGTCAGCCAAACTCGGAACACCAGTATCAGGAAAGTACCAAAAGCTACATTGCAGGCAGCTTAGGGCCTATTCCTGCCAGATCTCCACTCCTCCTAACTACTTTGTTGTGTATACAAATGATTTAATATACACAAACAGGAGAACAAAATTAAGGTAAGAAACGCTGTTGTTAAATGAATATGTATAGAACTGTTTACATATATTTATAAGTTAGTAGAAGATAAATATTTTAAAATATTTCCTTGAAAAATTACTTAAAGATTCTGCTTAAGCATACATAGATATCTGGAGCAAATAAGTAGTTTCATGATGTAAGAAAACAGATAATTTAGGTATAGCATAATGAAGTATGGCATTTTAATTTAAAAATATTTTCAGTTATTTCCACAAATATTTGATTTAGGAGACATTCCCCAGACATAAACCAGAAGATTTTCACTCCCTACAAAACTTACCTCTAGTAGTGAAATAGATACTTACACCACAGTATGACATTCCACAGTGCTTAATACAACTCTTCTTTCGAATACAGCCTAATACAACACTTTCAGAACAAAGATGTCTGCCCCTTTGACTTCTTCTCTAACGTTTAAGCAATCTCAAAGCCTTGCATCGAAACATGAAAAACAGATGCATTGCAATGGTTCAAGTTCCCTTGAAGGTATTTCTGAGAAGCTTGATCTGCCAAGTTCAGAGAGAAATTGAGGTGAAGTATAAGAACAGTTTGCTCCAAAGGTTTCCATAAAGAGAAGGGAATTTTCCTATTCTTTCTCAATATAGGCTAAAAGTAGCTTTTAGAAGTAACTGCCTAGGAAGAAAGCCAGGGTCCTGTTCAATTAACCAACCAGAAACAGAATCTGTCCTCCTACTCCTCCCTTATGGCTTTTAATATTATGAAGAACTTCAAGCAAACGCAGTAGCCTGAAGTTTCCATTACCTTCATTTATATAACCTATAAAACTAAACAACTCCCAGAAGACAACAGTAAAGAGGTTATTCTCTATGGGGCATTCCAGGAGATGAGGAAAGGCACTCAACACTGGGCTCCTACTCACCTTCAGAAAGCTCATTCACTGTTATGTCATCCCAAAGAGAAGATGGCATATGGCTGTGCAGGAACCTGGCATGTCTGCAAGAGTCAGGGGACAGTCTCTGGGAATGACTGAAAAAGAATACTTCTGTGCAATTCCCCACACAACTGCTGAAGTTGTGTGTATCACCACTACTGCATATAAAAGACTTCGACTACATTCAAGTTGTTACTACAAGGAGCTCTGATGAGCTGAGATTTCCATTTCTCAGGGATTCAAAGCAGTTATTCCTTAAAAGATGACAGTTGGAGAAGCAAACTTCTATTACGCAGTCAGTCTTGAGACTAATCTTTGATTTGCTGCTCTCTATCCTTGACCCACAAACAGTATGCACTACATATTTGCAGAAATATTTCTTCAGAAACACACCAGCTTTTTTTTCTTGCTCTATTATACAGAGCTGTCTATAGTTCACCTGACATCTGGAAAACAAATACGAAATGAGTCAAGTTTCCATTCTTATGCCTTTTAGAAATAAAATTAGGCACAAAAGTAAAATAATATAAAGGTAAACAAATTAGAAGAAAGTAGGCTAGCATCAGATCATCTAATTCACAACTAATTACCAGAGTGATGCAGCTATGTTAAGCACATCATCAAAACTGTAAGTTCTCTTTGAGCTCTCCCTACTAATGCACAGAAGGGCAAAACCACTGTTTAGCTATCAAACACAACACACATTTTTAAGGAAGTATTATTAGGATCCGATTTATATGTGCTGTCTGATTCAGATTTTTCCTGCAGTAATAACAGAAGAAAATATTATAAATGTGGACAACAAATATCAAAAGGAAGAAGCTTATTAAACCCACTCACTGCATGTATTTTAGATAGTATTTCTGTAATGGTGTTAAAACCTGAATGTTTAAGCTATACAATTGAAAGCAATGTTCCTATTTCTCTTCACCAGTTATTTAACTTCCTTAAGCTTCAGTTCATATTCCAGTATAATAAGAAAATTAGTAAATTCCTTATTGGGGTACGAACAGACTAATACAGGCATCATTTATGCCCATTATAGACACACTGATTTTAAATTAGTGCTCAAACTTAGATTCATTAGATTAAAAAGGTCAGAAAATTATTTCTTCAGTATAATGTACAACACTTTTTTGTACACAAAAGGGAATTTCTAGAGGCCAGTCTAAGGTCTTCAGTAAAATGATTACAGAAGAAAATAACACGATAGATGTTATTCAAGCCACTTAAAATGCTGTTGAAGAAAATCCTCAATATCACCAAAAATCATGCAATATACAAACTGGAATAGAATCAATTAGATGGAGAGCACTGAACAGAGGCCAAAAGACAGTAAATCACAATATAAGGCTTGGGTTTTTGCCTTGTGAGATGCTACCAAATCTCAAAGTAGTCTTGAGGTGAAACATTAATAAAATGTTATTTTACTTTTATAAAAATAACCTGGTTTTCACACATATGGACAAAAATAAATCCTTACAAGCTTTCCATACTTAAAATTCAAAAGCATATCCTCCCCAGCCACTGAATTGAAAATAGCCTACCTTTGCTAATGAAACCTGCATCAGAGAGTCTGCTAGAATTACTCTGGAGCACAACAATCAATATTCACAACAAGAAGCCATAATAAAGCTGCACAAAATACAGAACCTTTCAATTCCACAGGACAATTCATAGAATCATAGAATAGTTAGGGTTGGAAAGGACCTTAAGACCATCTAGTTCCAACCCCGCTGCCATGGGCAGGGACACCTCACACTAAACCATGTCACCCAAGGCTCTGTCCAACCTGGCCTTGAACACCACCAGGGATGCAAAAGGATGAAAGAGTGTTAAGAAAGAACGCAAGTGAGAGTATGTGCTAGAGCCAGCAGAGCAGATCACTGATTTGCTGGGATTCCTGACCATGAGACTATGACCGTGAAGCTAGTATACCTTCTCTGGTACAAAAACTGCCTTTAGATCAGAAAGGAGTAACTTACGAAGAGTCCTTACAAGGAGTGGAACACAGAAGGAGCATTAAAGACACAGACAAGGTGTGAAAATGAAAATAAATACAATTTTAAAATTGCACACATTTTGCAGTTGCATACACAACATTCCCATGATTTACAGATGTGCTGTCTTACTCCTAGAGTAGAGCATTTACTGTGAATCAGACAACTGATAATCTGTGAAAGCATCACATATAGACGGCCAAAATAATTGCTGGGCCCACAGAACCAGGCTTTTGCATTCACCAGTGCCCTCAGTTATGAATCTGCAATAATAAATTAAAAGTGCTACTTGTATTCTAACCCTATGTAAGTAATCTGCTGAAGGTGCTAATACTACATGTTTCAGGGACCTTCAGTGATTGCTGCCAAGCAAAGGACAGTCTTCATATTTTCATTTGCTTCCTAGATTTTTATTTAGCTCCAATTCTTACTTAAAGGGTTTTTTTCAGGGAAAAAAAAAACAAACCAAACCTAACTGTTTACATCTAGCAACCACTTTAGATCCACATTAAATAAGGCTATATTCCAAAGGCATTATTCTGCTGGGAGAATATATTCCTTCTTTTAGAGATTCTACTGATGGAGCAAAACACTGTAAGAAGAAACATCTACTGCAGTTTCATACATAGTATGGAAAGTGGGAGCTTTCCTTGGGGGGAAAGTGGGGGGGAACAAGTCACACAGATCACTGGTACCTTAAGCACAATTACTTTATGTTTGTTTCAATCACTTGGCATGTGAGAAATAATCATTTTCTACAAAGAATACTGGTACAAAAGCTGCTGCTATTCTTGGATATCTGCAGTTATTTTCTGGAAGGAAAAGAGATATGGAAGGATGGTGTCAGTAGAGGATCAGTCTGTCAGCTTCCAGAACACAACCTGGATTATTTAAAAGAACAAACTCTGTGCAATCAGTTTAACATATGTTAATTCGATATTAAGTTTTTAAAAGCTGTTTATATAGATATATTCCCAGTATATTTACTAGGTACAATTAATGTGCAATGCTAAATAATAATATCAGTGTTCAGGGGTAAGGAGATTTCACTTCTGTTCTGGTCAAAAAGATGAAAAAGAAATGGTGAGAACTGAAGTAAAATACAAAAAAAAAAAAAAAAACAAACAAACAAAAATCCAAACCTAAAAAAGCAGCTTTGCTGAGGCACCACCTACACATTCAGAAGAAACCCTAAAGATTCTCCCAAAGATCTTGAATACTCAGGAAGGGAAATACTAAAATCTCCATTAAGCACCAAGTTTGGACCAGAAACCCACTTGGGATCCATTAATTACACACACATTTGTGAGAAAGGAGCAAGTCTTACAGGCCAAATCTCGCAGGCATGCTATAACTGCACCTACCAGTAATAATGCTGAATCCAACACAAAGATGAGCACTTGCAGCCATTAAATAAAATTAAAAACCTGTGGTTCTGCAGTTAAAACTGCAACTGCTTAATGCCATAATTAGACATACAAAAGAAACTCTATGAATTGGAAGATGTATGTTTCAGTTTCTCAGGCAGGTGGTATTTAACTGGGCCACTGTACAACCAAGAATGCAAAAGCCACAGAAGCAACCAGGATCCTATATAAAGCCAGTAGCCAGGGGATTCACCTAGAAGGATGAAACTTCGGATTAACTGAATTTCTTGCATAGCACTGCTCATACTCCACCTTCAGATGTCTAGTTCTGGCCCCAGGAATCTTGCATGCCTAGCTGTAGAGCAGAAGGTTTTAACTGCTGTATGTGATTTCACGGTACTCTCCTGGTTAGCAGGAAATATAGCCTAAAACCTAAACTGAGCTTGCAGCTCCCACATTCCTGGCTGAATGGCTATGGAAACTTGCCAGGTTGTTATTATAAACACAGAATAAGCCTGTCAAGTTAATCCAAAGAAAGGTCTTGGCACCTAACAGAAGATACTAGACTTTGGTTCTAAATCTCTGCTACACAGAGCTGTCATACAGGTTACAATTAGGTGCTGAAATCCAGGAGAGACAGAGTGAGACATATCCCATAGGCTTTTCCAAAGAGCCCTCCTGCTCAACATCTTTGGTATGGTTCATTTCCAGCCAGTGAACCTACCAACTTTGACTTAATTTCCACTTATTCCACACCAAGCTCTAAACTTCCAAACTCAAAGATACTGCACCTATCCTGCTACGGCACCACTGAAGAGTCCAAATTACCTGAAGTAACCTCTCAGTATCACTGGGAATGACAAGTGATGTATTCCCCTGTTTCAGGTACGCAGTGGCTTTAGCCTAGGCTTTAGTTAGACTTTCCATCTTCTTCCTGCCTGCCGGTGGGCAGGGCACCTACCTCTTAGGCACTGCCATGTTCAGCACAGCAACACCCATGATGTTTTCTACATCTAACATACAGCAGTAGAAAGAAAGAACAGCTGCCCTTATTAGCAAAGACCAGAGAAAGCACAACACCGGCATTAGGTGACTAATATTTTTTGGAAGCTTCATTTAGGAAAGAGAACAAATAGTGTCACCTTCTTTCCCTAGTTCATCTACCACTGGTATTCCTGTTTAGCAACCACCTCAGACTGTGCTTAAATCACCACCTCTATCCAAGAACAAAGCTGGATGCCATTTAGGTACAAACCTCTGAACTGCTGCCGAGAAACCTTAAACGTCACAACAGTTTCCTTTCAAAGCTCAAGGAAAAAGTAAAACAGAAAAAACCAAAATCTGTTCTAGCCCCAGCGCAGCCATTCTGAGACACCACAAGCTCTCCTGTTTCTTCCTGTCTAGTCAACAAACCCAACAAAACAGTTGCATGCTTTGCCTTCGTTTTGTTTTATGCAAAGGAGGGCAGATACATGCATACCTGTGTGATCTGTGTGAGAGATGAGACTACAGGAAGCAGAGCAAAGGAAACACACTCACAGCCTGTTCCCACAGCAGCAGTAGCTGCACAGTCATAACCATGACAGCTGAGGAACCAGGCCAAGAAATGTTTGCTGTAAATACATTCTCACTATGCGCTAGGTTTGCCTTTTTTTTTTTCCTGCCTTTTTTTTAATCCTCAAAGACAGCTAAAGTACATTTACTGCAAACACTGCCAGTTCTGCAGTAACTTGTTGGCTAATGTTTTCATTTTCTTCTGGCTTTCCTAACACTTCTGTGATTGTCAATTGCTTTCAGAGACTATAATCCCTTTCCATATCAGCTGCTAATGTGAGCCAATAAATCAACAGGGATCCATACAGATTCAGCTTCCTTCATTAAAGGAAGAAAGGCAACAGAACAGGTTTTGTAGCTTCAGCTGGAAACAAAAAAAAAGAATCAAGCCCATATTAATTCAGTCATACCCATCCCAAAACATACAGGAGCAGTCAAGTCCATAGGTACGAACACTCTAACTCCAGTTAAACTGGGGAGCAAAGGGGTGGAAATAAGGAGCTTTCTGTCATCTCCCACACTTTTGGCTGCAGTGCATCCCTGGATCTATATGAAGCTTCTCATGTCCAGGAATTGCAATCATTTCCTTTAAATATGTACATACTGATTGGGACTGGTTAAGGCAGTTCTCCCTGGACAGACAGGACCTTTCAAGGTGATTATTAGCATTTGAGTAAATTAGTGATGATTATACAAATTCCTGTAACAAGCTTTTCTAAACATCAACATCACAACTCATGCATGGTGAAGAAATTAGTCAAGATTTCCATTTATTTCAGTGGGCTCTGGATAAGAAGAAATTAGTTTATTTGTTCTTTAGTCACAGCAAAGTAAATGAAACAAAAGAAAATCGGTACAGTCAATTTTTAAACTAAATTCTTTTGTAAGGTGCAAGTGGGTCATCTGCTTAGCTTGTCCTTGAAACACAAGTTTCCTTAATTTCAGCAATGAAGGGATGCCAATTGACCTTCCTTGCTTTAAATGAAAGTTTATTAAAGATTTAAGGAAAATAACCTCACAAGCATTCATAGTTACTCTTTACTGTCTGCCAGCTGCAGATGCAGTCTTAGAAGCAAACCGAAGTGCAGTCTTAGCACTGCAGTTTGACCACTCTTTATGTTGTTCCTTTTTTTGAAAACATCTCAAATAGAACAAATACATAACCTCAATGACTTTACGGTGTAGGGATGAAATGTCTGGATTTTTTCATTTCTGTACTTTGGATCACAAAAATTAAAACAGAAAAGCATCCCAACTCCCTAAAGATGCAACTGCTCTTACTGTTCTGAAGAACAGTGATGGTTCAACCTCCCCACTATCAACTGTAAAGTAGCAGATGCTAGCCTGAACTAAGAATTACTATGCCCATCTCAGGCTAAGATAACTCAAAACAGAAAAATAAATAGAATAAATATGTTTTTAATTGCTGAAAATTTGGCATATATTTCATTGTAGAGACACCTGGTAAGACTACTGTATTTTAGAATTATGCACTGCAAAGTATAAACACATCTTTGTAGTTTACAATATAAGCACAGCTTTGTTTAGCTCTGTGAAATATAAACTGTAAATACCCTGCTACAGACTATCTGCCTCAATTCCCCAATTACTTGCAGATAAATACATGAATATTGTGAAACACAAGTCAATTTTGAAATTAGTAAAAATTCTCAAATGGATTATGTTGCCAAAATACAAAATATAGAAAGAGGAAAACATTATTAATAAGATTTTAGTTTATAAACTTGAAGTACATCTACTCTGTTAATAAACAGATGAGTGTGCACAGACTCTTTAACATGTTTTAAAAGGCAAAAGATGATAAAAGTTTTTAAAAAAATAAAAGTACTAAGAGCTATTCATGTTTGCTACAATTTCCCATTGCAGCATCTCACTCTTTTCCTGTCTTGAAAATTTACTGCCATAATGCAAGTTAAATGCCTTCAATGGTAATCTCTTGACAGAGTGCCCTTCCTAAACCAAAAAGTGTTAAAAATAAATTCCAGACTCAAAAATAGTAATAATTAAAAAAAATCATCTGGCTTTGCTGCAATGCTTTTTCTTCACTTGCTCTTTACATTTACAATAAGAATAATTTTCATCATTGACTCACTATTACTATTCTGGGGATCCTTTCAGTTCATTCAAAATATAGCTGCATAAAAATCAGAGCCATCAACTTCTTATTGTAGTCTTCCTCCTGACCCAGTACGTGTCATTCTCTGCTAAACCCCATTTCACTGCTCCCTCTCATCCACCAACACATTCTCTCCCTGATTTTATACTGATAAGACACAGGTTTTTGTCCACACTAACACTAATTTCATCTTTGAGCAAGCCCCCAATGACATTTACCATGTAAGTGATGAAGCACAGCAAAACTGGAACTTTACACGAATTTGCTCAAGCCCTGGATCCAAATGATAAGTTTTTGCTACCCTTAAAACCCAAGGCTTGCACCTATTCTCCCATGACAGTGCCAAAGTGTATGAAGGCAAACAGTACTATTGGGAATGACAAGCAATGTATTCCCACGATCCCAGGTATGCCTAGGCTTTAGCCTGACTTTCCATTCTCACACACAGGGCACCTACCTCCTAGGCACTGCAATGTTCAGCACAGCAATAACCATGACCCTTTTCTGCATCTAACCTACAGCAACTAGAAAGAAAGGAATCCTTCATTAGTGAGGAAAAGAAGAGAAAAAACAAACACAGAAAAGTGGCATTAGGTGTCTACTACAGTCTGAATTTAAGTACCACAAGTACTGTTGTTTAGGTAACACTTCAAAACATGCAAGCCCTCAAATTCATGTCTCCAGAGTCTGTTCCTGAACTCATTCCTGCTTGCCTTTCTTCCAAAAAATCTGGACATACGAAATTCATTCTATGCTTGTAACATCCTACTTGAAGATGCCTTTTGCTGCCATCTTTGAATTTTCTTTGTCCAATTTAGACTGTAAAATACTCAAGGCTAACCGAGAGCAGGGTTTAAAAAAAAAAAAAAACCAAACAAAAACAAAATCAGCCTATATCTCTCAAGGCATTACAGAGGAGGGCCAGATGTCTCAGATTGTTTCATAAATGTCTGCATCCTAGGCAGCAAATTGCTAAAGGTAAAGCAAAAATTGCCGTTATGTTTCCAGCACAATCTTCTTAGTGGCACTGCCACTCAATTCTAAGATGCCTGAGAGTACATTAATGCATACAAGACTAGAATCCCCACATTTCAAACCTCTTCTAGATCAAGGTTCACTCAAAACGAGGAAAAATGTATTTATTATTGTTTTGTTTCACAGTTCATATTAAGGATGTTCATTCAAGAGATAAGGCTTATTTGGGTTTGACTTTTATGTCTAAAAAACCAGCATCTAAACAGCTAAACAGTGATCTAAACAGCATCTTTAAAGTCTTAAGAGACTGGCCAAATAACTGGAAATGCTACTGAGAAAAGGATGCTCTCAGTCATTGTGCTCAAACTTGCTCATCTGATTGCAAGACATAATTGTACATTCATTTGAGCAAGAGAGATGAGCTAGCATGATTGTCCAGCTTAATGATTAGGGCACTCAGAGAGACACCTGTATTTCAGTTTAGGTTTTGACTGAATGCTCTAACCAGCATCTCTGTGAAAGGCAGAATTGTTTTCTCCTCTTTGAGCTGTAGGCTTTAATGGAGTTATATACCAAACAGGCAGTGGAATGCCAATTTTAGAACTAATCCCGCATTCACAGAACAACTTAGGTTTGAACAGACCCCAAGAGGTTGTCTGTCCATCTTGCTGCTCAAAGAGATTCTAGAATCTCTGCACAACCTGTTCTGATGTGTAATTGCTTTCACTATAACAAAACAACCAACCAACCACACATTCAGGAAGCATCTACCTACATCTTCTCTGTACCTACCCATTAGGTAGCTAAAGACAGCAATTCCTATCTTCCTTTAACCTTCTACCAAATACATTATGCTCAATAGGAAAAAAAATACAAAATAAATTAATTTTGGAAAAATGAAAAAGTATCAGAGAAAGATGTTTATATTTACTTGGAAGTTGGAAATGCTAGTCTTTGTATTTTTGTTCATCAAGTGCTAACTCACTACAGTGCTAGACACTGAATGAACACAGAATGAAATTGCCAGAGTCCCAAAAATGTAAGGCAAAAGACAGTATGTGGGCACAAACAGAAGCTGAAGGACAACCATACTAACCAATCAGGGAGATGGCTCAGCAGATAGCACCTACCTACCTTACTGACAATGTTCTTGCCATGTATTGCTTCCAAATCAAATGCTCATAATTCCTTCTAATTTGAAATGTTTTCCCCTAGTTTCTCCATTGTTCTGTTTGTAAGAAATTTATTTATACACAGAGGCAAACAAGACAGCACAAGAACTGTGAAAATTTATATGCTGAAGAATTTGTGAGATTTAACACAGCATGTTATAAAAACACATGATAAATGAGGTTGGACTAATGTCTACAGACACTACATACAGAACATTCTGCTGCACAGAACATGCACATTAAACAGACAGTGGTGGCATGGTAGCTATTTTACCAGGTATAAACACATTTGCTCTCAGTACCTTATGTATATTTCTTGTCTTCCCAAGCGCAGCGTTATTATATACCTAAAATGAGCCACACTTAAAGAAAAAAATTCCCTAAATCCATATATGCAACCTCTCAAATGCTGGAAAGGAGAACACTGGTAACCACATAAACACTCTTCAAACAGTAGCAACTACACAAAATAATTTACTAAATAATGTATGTCAAACAAAAGTAACACTGAACAGCTATAATCTCCTCAATAGAGATGGGCCACTTCAGGCAATGATCAAAAATCTACAACAATATAGCCTCCATAGTCTTTCTCCTCTAAGAATTAAATACTCCTACTGTTTCCAAGTTCATCTATTCCCAAATCTTTAAACCTGCCCATGGCAGGGGGGGTTGGAACTAGAACTAGATGATCTTAAGGTCCTTCCCAACCCTAACTATTCTATGATTTTATGATTAATTTTTATTGTTCAATTCACTCCACTGTTGCTTTTATGGCAGCTTTTTAACGGAAGCTCTTGAAATATCCCAGACCTCACAAGCTGCAGTCTGCTCAATATTTCAAAGAAAATTTATTCATCTGTCTGCATCTTTCCTATTTCCAAAAACACATGAAACTCTACAATTACTTACGTATGATAACTAAGCATTAGAGCATTACATTACAAAAAAGGTTTGTGTACATACATGTACATTCACACATACACAATCTACTACATAAATACTACTACCATTACCTCTGGCAAGTGCTAGTTTCAAAGCAATTGTTCTCTTGATAGAGGGCAGCTTCAGAAGGAAAGTAGCATATGAAAACTTCATCTCCACCTAAACTTTAAAAATTACATACAACTGGAATGATCACATAAACTGAGTTAAAAGTCTATTTAAAGGACAAGACTGGATCTTCAGATGACAGTCTTACTCAGCTTTGGGTTGAGCTAATAAAATAATATTCATCATTCTTCTGCTGCATTTATGGTTTTCAACATGAATCGACAGGAGATAAAGCCTGTCTATGCTTCAAAGTGCAAGACCTCATTTCCCTCTGCACCTGTGCAACTGCTCTGCATTGAAAGGTTTATATAATTTACTTTCTAACTTTCCTGTATTCTTTCCTTTCTAATTATACCCCTCCCAGTGAAACTTTGTTTCAATTTTCTTTCAAAGCATAGTTTTCATTTAAAAAGTGGTGGTAAAAGCAGCAGCAAGAAAGAGATGGAGGAACTGCAGTTAGACAATAAGAGGAGTATTTTAGGGACTCACTAGAATTGAGCCACTCCAGGAAAAGCTTTGTCATCTTTCTGGAAAAATGAGTTCATCCTTGTCAGGTACATCTAAGGAACCTTTAGAGGTTCACAATACACTTAATAGCGCTGAGGCTTTACTTTATAGCCATACCATACCAGGGATGCAGCCAATGCACAAAATGTTCTTGAGGCTCTAGAGAAGCATGATAAGGAAGAAATACAAGAGTCTTTCCATGTAAGATCTGACTAGCCTACAAAAACAAAGGTTGAAATGTCATAGTTAGGGTAAGAAACTCTGTTAAGGACTTTAATCAACCAGAGATTCCTGCCTTGAAAAGAGCACATTTTTGGGCTAGTTCCAAGAAGACTGTACTTAACAGAACTGCTGACATCTAGAATCCATGTGTAGGTAATGTTTGCTTCTAATAATGATACAACTTTATCTATTGATGTGACAAAGATACATGGAGAATACTACATGCTGAAATATACCCTTGTATTTTACCCGGGCTTTTTTTTAATAGAAAAGCTGACTTGTCCACTGCATACTGATTTTTTTTTCCTTCCCTGCTGGTATTTCAATTTGGTAACACACACAGAAGACAGAAATCAAGATCAGAGAAACCAACACTAACTATCCTTTGTATTAAAAGTTTTACTGATTACTGCCTAAACAAGAAACACCCTCCATCTGTATTATAAAGTGCATCTTCCCCTACCTCAACCTTTTGGCAGAACAATTGCCACAGTATACTCCAGGATGCAAAGCAGCCAGTTACCCTGCTCCTGGATCAGTTCAAGTTTGTGGCTGCAACCTTCTAATCGCTTCTTTGCCACTGAACTGTCAAGATGTCCTCAGTCAGAAGTGAAAATGCGCTAGAAAACTTACCATACAGGTTATATGGAACAGCACCAATGATTACTTAAAATTCTCGTTGTAAAAGCAGTTTAGACCAGCAAACTATTTTGCTTGCCTTTTTTCTTTTAAATAACCTTCATATTTCTAAGGTTCTTCACTACTTGATACCTCTTTCAACAGAACTTTTCAGACGAACTGCTGTTCAAGTACAGGTTTTAGGTAACTCTCGAAAAAGTCGTATCTTTACTATACTTAGCCTAAAGGCTTGTCAGAAGTTACTCCTACAACAAATACACCAAGATGATGCGTTTTGAGGTAGCTTGTTTACTCAGAACGGAGTACCATAGCAGTGAGCCAAGACACACACAGTGTAAAGGAACAAATGCTAAATGGGACTATATAAGAGTAGGCAGTTTCTGAAGTGCCTGTTAAGTGAAAATTGAATAGAAAAAGCCTAGTGCAACAGATGACAATGAAGAACTATCAAAACTTCCTTACCTGGGCTTTAACAATATCTTCAAAGAAAAGAACTATCTTTTAAAAAGCTCAAGTAAACAAAAATACACTCTCTTCTATCTCACCAACAGGCAAGCTAGATTCAAAGGGATTGTTAGCAGAGGTGAAAAATATTTTACATTAAGATAAATGTGGCAAATGGAAAGAGTTAAAACCCAGATAAGACAAAAAGATGATCCTGAAGTGCGAACAGGCCTACACAACACCTAAGTATGTGAACAAAGAAGTCACTTCACAGCCACAACAAAACTTTGGATAATTTAGAGGCTTGTAAAATAGAGATATATGTAACTGAAAGAGTTATGAATATAACTATGTCAGAAGGGAGATTACAGTTTCTAAAATCAAAATAGCACGTGGTAGTCTGGAAACCACCTGCAAATTACATAGAACCTGCTGCTTCTATGCTGGTTCTCCCTGCAATCTGTGAGCTTCTTTCTTCAAAGGAGGAGACGGAAAAAACTTTTTCCAGCAGAGATTTAAAACTACCCTGGTCATCATTCAGAAGCAAAATGCTTGTGGGGAGAAAAGAATTTAGCTGTAAAGCTTTCCTCTTTCAGAATTCAGGTACCACTGTCAGAGAAACAACTGATACCCCAAGCATTAATGGACTCTGTCTCATCCCTACAGCATGATCAGCCAGCATGCAGCTTGCTTCATCGGTTGCTAGGGAGCAATGAGCTCATTACATGGCATCATCCGCACCCTCCACAAGGATGCTGGCACATGCCTCCCATCTGGGGATACTACTGATTGAAGAAAAAGCACTGGAGGTGCCTGCCAGTCTTCAGTCTCCCAGGGTGGCGCATGCCAATACAGCAGACGCTAACTTCAGCCTCTACCTTCGAGGTTTTAGGCTCAAGTCTTTGCAAGCCTGGCCAATGCAATGCAACACACAAAGAGATCAGAACACCCTTCCACAGCTACTGGATAGATACCCTTTATTTTTAAAATAAAGACAAATAAAGACAAATCTAGACAAAGATATTCTTCCTGAAGTTTTGGCAAACACATGGTTTTTTTGACTAGGGCAATGAGAGCACTATTCTAAAATCTATGTTAGAGAAGAATTCAGTAAAAACGGGAAAAGGCTGGGGAGTTCAAAAACAAAAAGTACCTTCTTTTTTGCTGTCATTAAGGGAGCACAAGATTTGGAGGAATTTACAGAAGACATACAGAAACCTAGTGATCTCCAAGCTGTACACATTAAATCCCTGGTATAGATGTTAAGCTGTGAACAATCTGGATCACTTCAAAGTCTAAACATGCAACCCTAATGCATTTTTTCAGTTGTTTGTCTCATTAGCACTTCACAGATCTATTCACAATAAAAAAGAGAGGGGAAGGGAGGGAAGAATCTGTCAAGAAATAAAAAAACACCGGGCTTCCATATGCCAGGAAATTTATTAACTAACAATCTATCTGCATTACACAGAGATGGTATCTAATGATTATCATGTACCTGTCATATGTCAAACACCATTCAAGAATTCTTAGAGCTGGTGAATTAACAAGCACATAAGGGAATGCAGCCGTAGTGATGCATAGATACCTATACATTCAAACCCTCAGGCAACGTCAAAATGCCTTTTTTTTTTTTTTAACAGTTGCATAAAGAAACGTAAAAAGGAATGAGAAGGCAGGCAGATTGGGATGCTTCACTCATGAAATGCATGGAACAACAGCTCTGTTTGAAGGAGATATGTAAATGCAAAAAAATCTCAACTTTTCCTCTTACCTGAAGCTAAGATTAAATTCTTCAAAATTTAAGATGACCAAGATACAAAAATGCCCATTGCTAATATATTAAATAATGCCATTGACACTCATGTATCAGGTAAACGCATCTTAAAAAAAAACAATTTGAAACATCAGGATGTACCCTAAGTCCTTACCTGTCGCAACAATTTTTCAACAGCTGACATTACCATGAGGCCCCTCCACACAACGGGGGCAGTCTCTTCTATCAAGAAGCCCATAGACATGCTGAAACAACAAAGCAAAAACTTAAGCTTGCCAGCACAACACCACCAAGTACATCTGTAAAGAAGCTTGATTTAAATTAAAACATGTGCTCACCATGCGATTCCATAGTTCTTAAGGGGCCTCATTAGATTTTCTAAAACAGAAGCAAACAAGGTTTTTTGGGGGTGGGAACTGCTTTTGGGTTTTGTGTTTTGTTGGGTTTCTTTAAAAAATAAATAAGCTTACACTTTTTTTTTTCTCCTTTGCAGGCCAGTTTTCCCTCTCGGTTAAAACCATTCATCTATTTTTCCCCCTCATCCCTTCAATATATGTACCCATTTATTATCTATTCTGTCCAAGAACATGGCCCCACTTTTTCTCTGGTTTTACTGACACCACTTATCTTTTGCTAGAATAACAATGCATTTGCCCATAATATAATATCACATTGTGCTGTGGAAAACAACCTCATCTATTTGTATGAAATCCCCATGCTGTGAGGCATAAATCCCCTATTAGGCAGCCTTCTACTTCTGCAACACTTCACTAAATGCTGAGTCATTTATATCAGAACAACATCAAAGTCCTATAACATGATGGGATTTTAACTTCTTTTTAAGATGTTATTCACTAATCTCATGAATCAGAGGATTTTCTAATTAACACACCAGTGTTTTAGGGAATTATTCTCCTGGTATTCAGTGTGCTTGGAACCCCAGAGCAGAGGTCCCAAATAAAGCCACCCGTAAACTACATGCTGTCATCAGCTCTGGGTAAGAAGTCCTGGATGTCTTCAGACTGGCACAAGTCTGCAGGACTTCCAAATTTTCTGTAGGAACAAAAAATGGGTATTTGAACATTACTGGGGTAATGCCCTTGTCGTGCTCCATATTCTTATGCCTTCCAGTGTCAAGAAAACAAAGTGGTGAGAAACACAGTCATTGTTCTGCTGGCAAAGGGGCAGGCAAGCAGAAAGTAAACAAACAACATGAGTGCATTCAAAACAAAACCTCTCAAAAGCCAAGAACTCAGGACGGAGTTTCTGCCATTCAAATCTATACCTCAAAATGGCACACGCGCACACACACAAAAGAACAAGAGGAATTTTACTTGGTCTACTTGGTTTATTTTAAGAGCACGCACAGGCAAGAATCAGCACAAAACTGAAAGACTACTTCAAGCAATAAAAAATATAATACATATTTTGATAGAAGCCTTTGATGGACCCAAAGTAAAATATACACGGATAGTAAAATAAAAACAATGTGAATATAATGCAGGCCATTCAAATCTGAACTACAAATTCAAGCAAAATAATACCAAGGAGCATGCAAATTAAAGAGCTAAACTCTACAGATGAATGCTTTCAAGCAATCAAGTAAGCGGACATTCAAGCCATGCAATTTTGTAGAAATATGGATGAAAATAAATTGAATGTTTTGGTTTACAAAACAGAAAGAGTAAGATAGGAAGCTAAACAAATCACTTGTATGACTACTGCACTCAGGAATTAATATGGAACTGCCACTGGAAAAAGAGATGGGCATGGACTATTGTACTGCACCAGCGCTAACACAACTTTTCTCTACTTGCTCAGCTCCCCACAGTGTTTAGTCACAGCTTATTCTGGTGTCATTATACTGTCTAACCTCATTTCCAGGATTCAGTGTCTTACTTCTCCCCCCTGCAATAAGACAGCTTTGTCATGAAGAGCCTGATGACGCTTGAACTTCAGCCTAGAACCATCTCTAGCACTGCCCTGGTGTCCTTGCAAACAGTGTATGCACCGCCACAAGTTACAATATTAAGAATTGAGAAAAATTACTACATATTTACCTATGAGAAGGTTTTGAAAACAGGGATAAAAAAAGTTCTGCAACAACATATGTAACTGCAGCTTCAAGGACTGCTTCATTCTTGCAATGAAATAGGACAGATTTTCAGAAATAACGAAAGAAAACAAACAGGGGAGGCCAATCCTTGACCACTCAGCACATGAGGACCTGGAACCAGAGGGTAAGAAGTATGGAAAAGATGTACTCATTCTGAGAAAGTTTACCAAAATGCTAACTTCTCAGTTCAATCCAAGTGTTCTACAGTACATTACTCAAATATCTAGAGGCAAACATCTCAACAGCCACTGCCTGCATGGACAGTTTCCTCTGTAGAGAGCTTAGGCAGATATACTAATCTCACAGAACAGACACGCCTTCAGAGATCACCCTCTCCTTCACCTCAATGGGTAAAACAAAAAAGTTACTACCCTACAGAATAACCAATTGTTGAAATATATGCACTGTTTATTTTTCAACAGCAGAGTTTAATTTCATGAAAACTGGATCTTATTGTCTTTGGTTAACAACAAAGACTATAAACTGCTCTGAGCAGCAAGATTTAATCAAATTTATATGATGCACAAGAACAATTCACAACCTGCTGTATATTATGGCTATAACATTCTGCATAGTTTCAAAGTAATACAAAATACTGCAGAGCACCCCACTGTTTGCCTACTGCTAAAAAGCATTCTTAAGACTATCTCAAATTGAAAGTGCTTCAGTGAGCTCTGGTAATCAACCCTGTCTCATCAAAAGCAACAGGCATTCCTCCTCCTTCGCCCTGGGTCTCATGAAGATTTTCTAAAACGTACCAGATAAAGAAGATTTAGCTTAATGAGATCTCAGTTAACATCTCTAATTCCCATTGCTTCCAGAGTAAACACTTCCTTCCCTGTTGTCAGATACCCTCCATAAACCTCCAAAAATACAAAATCCAACAAAACACATTTCTTCAAATCACAACACATAGCAGTACCATGTGTTGCAGTACTATGCCAAGATATCAATATTCCTGTCTACAACCTTCCAGTAAGCTTGGTGGCCCTAAATAAAAGGGTGCCGTGAATCCTCTAAACATACAAAATCAGATCAATAAGATCGACAGAGCACCAATGAAATATCAATAACATACCTTTTCTGGGAGAACACAAGTAAGGCACTAGAGAAGGCAAGCATGTGCAAATTCATGACAGCATTACAGCAGATTGACAATTAACAGAGAACTAGGACTGGTCTGAAGGCTGGACTGTTACTCACATGAGGAAGAATGGTGTTGAAGTCATCAGGATGGACATGCATTTTGATTTTCCTTTTAAGGGGTTTGCCTTTTTGTGGTGTGGTTTTGGAGTTTGATTTTTTGTTTTGGTTTGGTTTAGACTGGGTTTAACTTATTTTTACTAGAAAAAAAATAAAGCCTTACAGGCTAAGCTGACAAGGTAACTGAGTTACTCCACTCTTTTTCTCTTGAAAGCCCAACACAGCCATTCAATGGCGGTCACAGCTTAGCGCAGCGCAGCACAGAAAATATGAACAGAGCTATTTAGTTTATTGGTTCTGGCTTTGATAAGAGTTCAATTTCTTCACAGTAGTTTGCATGGTGCAGTGCTTTGGGTTTATGATGATAACCTATCATCACTGAGATGCACTGCTGAGCAGTGCTTACACAGAGTCTGTTCCTCACACTGCCACACCAGCAGTAGGCTGAGGGTACGCAAGGAATTGGAAGGGGACTAGCCAGAACAGCTGACCCCATCTGACCAGAGGGATATCCCATACCACACGGTGTCATGCTCAGCATATAAAGCTGAGGGAAGAAGAAGGAAGTGGGAGATGTTCAGAGTGATGATGTTTGTCTTCTCAAGTAATGGTTATGTGCGATGGAGCCCTGTGTGCAGTGAGGTCTCACAAGAGCAGAGTAGAAGGCCAGGATCACCTCCCTCGACCTGCTGGTCACGCTCCTTTTGATGCAGCCCAGGATACAGTTGGCTTTCTGGGCTGCAA
>JANRGW010005645.1:0-11043 GCA_024733675.1 Psilopsiagon aymara
TATGGAAGGTGTCCCTGCCCGTGGCAGGGGTTGGAACTGGATGAGCTTTAAGGTCCCTTCCAACCCAAACCATTCCAGGTTTCTGTGATAGTATGATGGGCTCTGCAGCCAGGACAGCCCGCAGCCATGTGTAATTCACGAATTAATGCCTACACTGAGAAGAAGTCACAGTTCTCTGGCTAAACACAAGTTAGATTTTGGTTTTAATTCTACAGATGTTCTGGTTGCGTATTTTTATTTTCTTATCTGAGCATATTGATAGAGAACATTGCTGAAGGAAGCTTACGAATTATTAACATATTTGGTCTTGTCTTTGAGCCAAGTGAATAGTATTCGGTAAGCTGTCTTGGGATATTACACTAAGTGCTTTTCTGCTGCAATTCTAATAGAGTGTAGGGCTGAATTTGATAGTGTTACCTATTAGTGATTAGAAAGTGAAGGGCTTTCAGTGTGTCTGCACAGCACAATTGACTTTGATTGATAGATTAGGCTTTGTGCATCTCATAATTTCTAAATTTGCCTTAAAATAATGAGGTTTCCTGTTAGAATTCTTTTCCCCAACAGTTTGAAAACAGTTGAAGGCATGAATTGGGGAGGAAAAGAATGAGGAGAGAGAGCACTTTTGTTCATAAACACTTAAACTGTGCATTAGTCAGTGGTACAGCCTGAACTCTGCCAGAGGAAGGCACTTTTAAATTAACAAAATATTAACATTGTAATTATTGAGCATGGATAATAGTCATGAATTATGGATCAGCCAGGTTAGCAAAGTCACAGCTGCCTAATACAGAAAGGTATGATGGGAACGTGAGGGAAGATGATTGAGGATTCCCTCTTAATGTTTTCATGTACTCCTCTTAGTAAAGGATGTTGCTTCTCCTGCCAGAGAGCTGTGAAAGCCCACTGAAGGCTGGAGCATCCCTGCCTGAGGAGCACCAGCTCTATGGGATGATGGCATTTGTGCCACCAGAGCTTTTTGGTGTGCCAGCTCTGCTGGGAAGCCCTAGGTGCTGAGCTTTAATTGGCACTGTCACCATTTATCACCTCTGAAAAGTCCTGGTGGGCTCCAAGGCACAACACCTCCAATGGGAATCACTGCTGCTTTTAAACCTTGTCTTCCCTGAGGCGGCTCTGGAGGGTGGCAGCGATGCCAGGGTGGTTTAAGGACCATGGCTCTAAGTTTGCTGATGACCCACTATCTCGAGGAAATAGCTTCCTGTCACTGCCTCTCAGTTCCCCTGTCTGTAAAGTGAAGATAACGTCATGTCATACGTAGCTCTGCAAAGGGTTTTGACATCTGTGAAGGAAAAGTGCAACTTCGAAGCATGAGGAGAATATCCTACTGCCAACTGAATCCAACAATGAAAAGGATCCAACAATGAATTAATCCAGGCAGTGCTCTCTACTAGGATGTGTGGGTTTTATTTTATAACTAGGGCTTGCTGTGGCAAAAGGTCCTGCCCTGTCCCTCTCCATCTTATAAGGGCAACTTGCTGGTGGTGTTAACACGCATCTGCTCTTCCATCAGTTATTCAGTTTGTATGTGGACAGCTTCTTGCCTTTTCTACAGCCACATCTATTCTCTCCAGGCAAAACTTGGTTTGCTTTTACTTCATTTTTCAGAGGAGGGCCTTAATGTGTTGGAATTGTTTGCAATAAACTGTTGAGATTCAGTGACCTTTGTTAATCAGGAAGGGTTTGGTTTGCGTTTGAGGTCTGCAGGCAGAATTAATCATATGTAAACTGTTTGCTTTAAAAAGTCTCTTACTGAATTTGGGATTTCCCAGGTAGCCATCGAAAGGTCAGAGGCTGGAGGCAGGAGCTGTGAGCAGCTGGGAA
Source organism: Psilopsiagon aymara (assembly GCA_024733675.1). Taxonomy (NCBI): domain Eukaryota; kingdom Metazoa; phylum Chordata; class Aves; order Psittaciformes; family Psittacidae; genus Psilopsiagon; species Psilopsiagon aymara. The sequence goes on from JANRGW010005645.1 coordinate 1,840, forward strand.
GGGGCGAGCTGGAGAGTGCCATAGGAGGACAAACTGTCTCAGAGCTGTTTCACAAGCAGGGAGAGACCTGTGGTAGCACATGGCTTTGGAGAGAGCCCAACGTGCTTGAGAGACTGGCCTCAAGCTGGAATTTAGAGTACCTAGAGGAGCAATATACAAACAAGCAGCGTGCCATGGTGCCATGCTCATGTTTGCTTGCATATTGCGCTGTTTCAAAAGCAGGGTTTTTTGCTTTCAGCAAGATCTTCCTTGCCGCTACAAGACACTAAAGTCATATTGACCCTGCCAGTGTCAGCTGTTTGTGAAAGCAGTGTGTCCCTCCAAGTGTCCACCTAAACCTTCCGAGCGCTGTGGTGCTGTAGCAAGGATCATCCAGCACAGGAGCTGTGCTGAGGAGGTAACTCCTGAGTCTCTGCAGGGGCCAGAAAAGGCACTGCTGGCCTGTATGTGTTGCTTGATGTACCGGGGAAGAGGAGGTTAGCAGCAGTTTGTATGTGCAATTGCAAAACTGGGTGAACTGCATCAAGTTGCCATCAGCATCCTGAAGTATCAAAGGCATAGAAGCAGAGGAAAGGTAGGGACTTTCCTGGTTATCCAGGTGTATGTCCTATAACTTTGTGTCATACTTCAGAAGTGGATTTCCCAAGGAATCTCATCCCAAGAAGCCCCCTGGGATGAAGCAAAGCTCTTGGTCATGTTGAGTGGTCAGGGCAGTGGAAGGTGGCTCCAAAGCTGCCAGTGCAGAGCCCCGTGAGGAAAGAGAGGTTTTTCCCTGCAGTTGTGCTTTGTGCCATTGCTAAATACATTCAATGAGGTTTAGCTTGGGGGATTTCACAGTATAGCAAATCCCTGTGGGGTTCTTCTCTACCAGCCTCTATAGCAATGATTATGGGGACCTTCTAGCTCTGGGTTAAAACCCATGGAGGAAAAGGAGTTAATGGAGAAAAGAACAGTTGTCAAAACACAGAAACAGTCAACGTCATTGATACTGTAAAGACTGCAGTGTCTCGATGTATAGGGTCCTTACTAAGGAAGGCCTTTCTCTCAGTTTTGCAGAACTCTGCATTTTTGAACCAAATTCTTAATGTTGTTTTGATGTGTTTTGTTGTATTCAGTAGTGTGTTTTTACCTGCAAGGCTTTGGCATGCTGTTTCTCATTGAAGATGATGTTTGGGAGATGTCTCACAAATTAGTTGCAGAGCAGTGATGTTTGAGTTCCTGTGGTGCAGCTCTGTTGTTCTCTGCATTGAGCTTCTTCAGATGATGCAGAGGACCCTGTTCTCAAGCTTGTTTTGAAGTTTTTATCAAGTCTTGGGAGTAATGGCATTACATGTTACAGGGAAGCACATTTGGAGGATGCTATGTTCACAGAAGTGCATCACATCGGGAGAGTTTGCCTGACTTCTTTGCCTATACAAGGGGAGGACTTCTTGAGCACTGTCGACCTTTCCTTTCCTTGCAAGACAGCAGAAAGAGTGAGGTGGCACCTCACCAGGCATCCGTTTGCAGAGTGTGCTGTTCACTAGGGATGCGTTCAGGGCCTGATTTGTCCTAATGTTCAGAGGGACTTGCTCCAAGATGGCTCAGAGCCCAGGGGTTTCTTGGGGCTCATAGAATCATAGAAGAGTTAGGGTTGGAAAGGACCTTAAGATCATCCCGTTCCAACCCCCTGCCGTGGGCAGGGACACCTCCCACTAAACCATGCCACCCAAGGCTCTGTCCAACCTGGCCTTGAACACCGCCAGGGATGGAGCATTCACAACTTCCCTGGGCAACCCATTCCAGTGCCTCACCACCCTTGTGGTAAAGAATTTCTCCCTCATATCCAATCTAAACTTCCCCTGTTTAAGTTTCATCCTGAGGCAGTGAAACATGGGAATTGCTCTTTCTCCCGATGATTAAAGAACAGAACTTTCTCTCTAAAGAGTTCATTCCTTGAGAGCATTAATAGAAAAGTTATGGGCTAGGAATATTTCCATCCAATCCAGAACACACAAAAAGCCTGAATAGGAATGATTTAAAGACTGTGGGAAAGCATAAAGAAGTTGAAGTGAATTTACTACTTTGTTCAGTGCCACAGATTGCGTGAGGGCTCTTCAGCATGAATTAAAGAAGGGTTCCAGTCATGAGATATTATGGTTTAATTCAGGCGTTAGCACAGTCAAGGAGAAGACAGTAATGTAATTGCACAACCAAATAGGATTTCCCATACTGGATCGCACCTATGATGTATTTGGTCCTTTTTCTATATGGACAGTGCTATGTATGTCAGAAAAAATGATGTGATATGGAATAATAGGCAGCTCTGGAAGGATTTACCTGGAGCAAGCTCTGCTGCTGGTAGTTGGCTCATATCCCAACCCTAACCATGAGAGTTCATTGTTAAAAAGCCTTGTTGGCTGTGAGTGAGGATGTTCTCCTGACCTTCGACAGCCTCAATGCGTTAATGAACCACCTGCATCGACATCTTGTTTGTATGAAATAGCAGGGAGTCCTGCAGGACAGTGTGCTTAAAACCAGCATTTGTTAAAGGCAGTTTTAAAAGTGATGTTTGTCAGAGCCATCCGTTGCCATGTTTTTGTACTGAGAAGATGGTGTATTAGGCAGCCTGCGTTGTCTTCATTAAACCGCTCATCACTCGGGTATACCAAGTATGCCAACCCCCTGTCACTTCTTGTTCATTCCTTCTCCAAATTGAAGAAGGTACCCATCTTCCTTGCCTCTAAAGACATCTGCAGATGGTACCTAAGCTGTTTATCTGTGTTTCCTTTTCGAGGTCAGGTGTGCCAGTGTTTCAGTCATGGTTGGATACACTTCCTGGATTGGTATTTTAGGTGTCATTCCTTGCTCTAGCCTCCCATGATCTTTGCTTTGATATTCTGACCACTTCTGTTTACAGGCCTGTGACTTTCCTGGAACTTTTTGTTTCTCCTAGAATATATGGAGGAAATAAGAGGTGGTTGAGGAGCATCACTGTGCCTGTGTGACTTCCATGCTAGATTTGTTTTGGCCTTCTGGAACCTTTCTTCCCTCCTGATTTTTCTTTTCCAGTTTAAGAATTTCCAGCAATGGCTCTGAAGTGATCCCAGTGCTCTCTGTCTCTTTCCATTTTTCGGCTCAGAAAGCTCTGCTCTGTGTGTTACAGAGGCGCCATCAAAACAGGGTCTATTGCACATCAGTGGTCCATGGGGTGTTTGCTGCTCTCTTCAGAAACAGCATTCCCGGAGCCATGCTGTGAGGAGCTCAGTGAACAGATGGGCCAGGAAAGTACCTTGCTCTCGGTGGGTCTGGAGAATGAACTCATTATCCAGCCAGTGGTTTGTCACACGAGGCTCATTTACCAGTGGCTGGTGTGAAAAACAGCCCCTGGAAAGTGGTGCCTTGCAGGATGTGAGTGCTGCCATGCCAGCCGTGTCGGTGTCATTCATTGAGCAAGCTTGTTTGGGTATGAGGAATAGGGAGAAAGCCTGTGGAGGCAGGGAGTTTACTAATAGACATCAAAAAGCTCTATGCAAGATGTCAGAAAGTCCAGTTTTGGGGAATCAAAAACTGTTACATGGAGAGAAACAGCATTTCAAGGCTGGTTCTGCAACCTGGGTGCACGTGAAGGTCCCATTTCCTTAGGTGGTATGTCCTGCCAAGTAATTCCTAAAAAAGCCATAAAGCATTAACAAGACATGCTAAAAAAGCACTGTGTTCAAAGAAGCAAAAAGGGCCAAAAGGTCCCAGGTTATGCTAGGCTGAATAGGTAACTGGAGGGCTTTCCATCTTCCTCCTCTTCAAATGCCAACTGGGAAGCACCTTGGTGCCCCACACAGTTCATCCTCCCATGTTAGCAGCCAGGGAGCATCCATGGGGATGCTGAGACCAAATCGCCTAAGGAATTAATGTCTTGCTCCTCGTTTCTTGCCTGCTGTCATCAGTGGGGAGCACTCCTTGCTAGAAGCACAGTGCAGGTTTGAAAAGCCAGGAGAGATGAAACTCTGGGATTTATCCAAAGGAATTGAAAGTTTGGGGCTTCAGCTCAGTCATTGTGATGGGTTGAGCATTTTCCTAGTAGCTACTGCTTCAGTTGCTGTTAAAGATAGGGAAATGTTTGGCACTGGTTTACTCAGAGGAATATAGAAAATGTCGGAGTTGGCAGTGGTCTTAGGGAAAGTGCAGGGCAGGAATGCTTTTGTTTATTCATAGTAAAATCCATTAGGAATATGGGGGAAATTGTTGTCTCGGGGCTCCTCTGTGGGTTTTTAAGTGCATGATTGATATCATATTAATAGCTTTAAGCTCCCTGCTTTGATAGTATCTTTGGGAGATCTGGCTGAAGATGATTTGGCTGCCTGTATAATCTCAAGTTTTATAGACTCATGGAGCGGTTTGGGTTGTAAGGGACCTTTAGATCATCCAGTTCCAACCCCTGCCATGGGCAGGGACACCTTCCACTGACCCAGTTTGCTCGAAGCCCCATCCAACCTGGCCTTGAATACTTCCAGGGATGGAACATTCACAACTTCCTTGGGCAACCTGTGCCAGCGGCAAAGAATTCCTTGTTTTATCTAACATAATCTCCCCCTTACATGCTTATGCAGGCAAAGCAACACATTATCCGCTGCTATCATGTGGAGTGGGGTCCTGAGCACGCATAGGAGAGTCTCAGCAAGTAAGCATGTATCTGATCAGTGGTGGTGAGATCTCCAGTGCAGGGAGGATACTTTAGCTTTGAATTAAGCAAAATTTAATATTATAAACTGCATAAAGGTGCAAAAACCCCCATGTCCCCACAGGTTATTGCTGGGTTTTTAACTTATCCTTTAAACACCCTAGTACCTGACGCAGTTGGCACCGTGATGGTGCATAACCTTTACCATAGGTGAAGAGGCTGGAGGCAGACAGATGTTCCAGCATTGCTGGCTGCGGATTCTGCATTCCGTGCTCGCACGTCGTGCCCAGATGGTCCTTTGTAGTAACGCGGCAGCCACAACCTCCGAACGCCCCATCCCACCTGTTGACACTTGCAGTATGTCTCAAAGGAATAGCCGAGCTGCTGCGGAGGGGAAGGCAAAAAGATAGAGCAGCACTTGTGGCTGTGAAACAAGGCAAGCTGTGTTGCAGCACGTAGCAAGGAAGCCAACAGTGACGGCTCTCTTGAAAGCAGGAGGCTCTATGTAAATAATACGTTCTGGTAATTCAGCAGCTTGTGGCATGTATGGAAATACAGGGGACTTTTTCATTTTAATGAAATGGAGCTTAATCCTGAGAAAAATCAGTTGATGCCGAATTGGATTTGGTTTTTCCTCCTGCGTTCTTAGCTTTATACAGAGAATAAATAAGGGCAGTGGAGAACAAATTGACTCTAAAAGCCATCCTTTACCAGCCCGGCTTCAACCCTGCCAACACCTTCTACAGAAATGACCCCCCCTATGCACAGGATAGTTGAAGCCCCTTTGCAGAGGCAGCCATAGAGTTTTATTAGAGCAGTTTCACAGTGATTTTTGGCAAACTGCATCTGTGCTGCCTCCCAAGGGGCAATCCAAGCCTAACTGGCTGGGACAGGACATTTCTGTGCTTCATCTCTCCCCCTTGCTGTCGCAGCAGGATCAGGATTAAGACTGCTGCCCAATCCCTCCCAACATTGGCACAGGTGGAGTTGACTTCAGCCCTTCATGTGGGAGGTGGAAATAAACCCAGGATAAGCTCAGAACTCAGTGGCATTCACATCACCCTGTTCTGCAGCTGAGAGTGATGTCTTCAGAAGTTGTAGTAGATTCACAGACTGGTTTGTGTTGGAAGGGAGCTTAAAGCTCATCCAGTTGCAAGCCCCTGCCACAGGCAGGGGCACCTTCCACTTGACCAGGTTGCTTTCATCCCTGGCCAACCTGGCTTTGAGCACTTGTAAGGATGGGGTAGCTGCAGCTTCACTGCTTTCCTAATGGTCTGTGGGGAATCTGCCAGGCTGGACGTAAGCTGGTGCAAGTTGACTTGGTGTTACTAACCCCACAAGAGCAATGACTCCAAGCAGTAACAAAATGATAGTTACTGTTTTCTAATGAACTCTAACTAGCACTTATACAATTGGGCCCTGACTCAAGCTGACGTTTGAGGTGGTTTGTTTTGTGCTGTTTCAGAGCAGAAGAGCGGTACAGCAGGCGGTGTGTTAGCTGATGCACCATGCAGGCCTTCGCAGCTGTTTAAGGAGTAGTACTGTATTGTGCAAAATATTTTGCAGGTAGGCACTTTGCAAACCCCAGAAAGTGTTTTACAGATTCTTCTGCAGAGGAAGTTGCCATTCAGCAGCATGGTTTATTTATTTTGTTTGGTTTATTCGGGTTATTAAACATGTTTTATTTATAGGGTATGCTTTCTAGACAACCATCTGCATATATGTTCTTAAATAAAACACAGGGGACTCTGCATTTGCACTTGGTGGGTTGCTGTTTGTATGTGTTGGGTACCCAGAGCTGGCTCTGGGATTTATAGGAATGGGTGGAACTGTGTGTGGAAGTATTCAGCAGTCACCTGGAGAGAAGAGGCAATGTCTCTGAGCTTACGTGTGGCTCATTCCATGCTCCATCCATGGCTGCAAGGTCTCTGCTGGTCCCTTGTTCCACCATGCAGCTCCTCACGTGATGGAGTCCTTTCACAGCTCCAAGTGTGAATTTGTGTGTGTGTGAATTTTTGCACCATCTGTTCCCTTTCCTGCAGCATAGAGTGAGATTTTTGTCTCCTTTGCTCGGTTCCAAACAGGTACATGTGATACTGATGTCCGCTACAACGTAGTACAGATTGCACAGATTTTTTTCCGCTAGAACATATCAACACATGAGCATAGGTGTATCAGTATAATGCAGGTAGGAATCTATTGTGGTATTAAACACTATTCTGCCTTTATCACCTCCTGTCATCCTCTTAATTTAATTGAAATGCCTAAGATGTATTCAATTTAGGTCTTGGTTTTTTCCTACTGCAAAACCCGACTAGAAGGAATTATATGCATAATGGTGTGGCCAGCTGGCAGAGCTGTACAGAAATACAGTTTCTGTGTTTCTGGTCTGGTTTTGTCCTAGCAATCTACAGAGCAGGCAGTGGGTAATGAAACCCTGCTCTGTAAGAGCAATTTCACATGATTATTAATGCCCTGAAAGCTGAAATCAGATATTACTAATCTCTGCTGTTCACAGGGCTTTAACACTGAGCCATCGCAGGGAAGGAGAAATAGTTTAAGTTATACTTTGATTTCAGTGGGGTTTGAGAAAACCAAGATTATCCTCTAGAACAAAAGTCTCCAATTGGTGTCATAGAATGAATTTAAGACTCTTCCGCTCTTCATCTAAACCCTTGGCCCGTAGGACTGCTCATTCTGCACACCGGCTGATTTCTGCGTGGCTTCTGCTGAAAACTGCTTCTGGGCAAAGGGTTTCATCTCTTTGGCCGGTGTGATATTCTAGGGAAGAAAGGCTTATATCTGGACTATGGTCCCTGTGAAAATGTGGCAAAATGCTGCCCTTACCACCCACAGGGTGAAGTAGTGATGTGCTCTCAAGGATGGCTGGCTCTTTGGCAAAGCCACTCTTTTGCAGGTAATGTTGGCATTGGAGGCTGGTGTTCTTGGCTAAACTGAGAAAGCCTTAAGGACTTGGGAGTTAAATGCATCGACACCTTCCAAGCTGTGTTTTACATTTCGTGTCTTGCAATTTCATTGCCTTCTGTGTCATTGCAGCTTGAGAACAGAAGCCCAAGCGGCTCTTTATGCAATCATCATAGGATGAGATCCTAAAAGCACATGTATAAAAGGAGAAAAAATTCACCTGCATAGATGGAAACCTTTCAAATGACCAAGTTTTGTAGCTGAGGCTGTTGAAAGTTATTAATATGAGCTTTAGATATTGTATGGCAGTGTAATTCAGAGTTTCCACATCTTGGCATTTGGAATAATTTTAATTAAGCAATGGATTTATGATTTGTTCCACAAGTAGTGCAGTGTGCTCAGATTATGCACAGTTTCTGTAGTTCTGATTTGGGTACTGTATTCATTTAGCTCAGCAAATTTATAACACTAATTAAAACAGAAGTACTTTTGACTCAGATTGTAAATGAAAGGCAAGGATCTCGTGTAAAATGATTCTTGCAGAGAAAATGTGATCAATTGCAACTCTATAGGTATTTTATAAGTAAGTTTTTCAAACTAAAGGCAATTATTTTTATAGCAGATTTTTGGCACGGTTTTAATTGTTCTCATGTTTTGAGATGCCAAAGGAGGGAGAAATTAGGATCTGATTCAGCAACATACTTGAACATGTCTAATGTTATCCATGTAATTAGTCCTTATTGAATACCTTGGGTTTCTTGTTGGCTGGATTACCACTTCAGGTATCAATGCATCTCATGCTGCTCCCTAGTCCTTGTTATGTCTCATGTCACTGAGAGTGAAAAGAAGCTGCAGCTCCTTGAGCTATCAGCTTCCCAAGGTAGCATCCACCAGGAATTTTCCTTACCTTTGGAGTCTTCCTGTCCCCGGGTTAGCACTGACAGCTGAGCTTTGTTACGATACAGAGAGCAAGGAATGTGTAACGTTGTTTGAACTCATTTGATGATATGCCATTGCAGGTTTAAACACCAATTACCCACATTTCAAGTGACAAATCTGGAGGGAAAAAAAGATGATCATTTAATAAATTTATTATGAAGGCAAATGACTTGTACATAAATCAAACTGCTTCATTAAGGGAGAAAGTCAACTAAATAGAGAGGTGACAAAGGTTAACTCTGCAGTCGTGACACCAACTCTGGTGTCATTTCTCCTGAGCTCTTGCAGTGAGGCAGTACTGCAGCAGTGTCTGGCACTGTCATCCCTGAATCCTCTGCCAGCAGTGGCGTTTCTGGTGCCACCTTTTGCAATATTAAAAGCAGCCTACGTGTAAGGAGATACTAGTAATCCTGATTTTGATGGATGTGTAATTAAAGCCTTTGGTTCTCTTTTTGCCAACCATATGCTGGGATCTATCAAAAGGAGTGTGGCCATGAGGTCACTGATTCTGCCCCCCTGCAGTCCTGATCCAGCTCTGGGGCAACAGCACAAAAGGAATGTGGAGCTGTTGGAGTGAGTGCAGAGGAGGCCATGGAGGTGCTGCGAGGGCTGGAGCGGCTCTGCTCTGGAGCCAGGCTGAGAGAGCGGGGCTGGGGCAGATGGAGAAGAGAAGGCTCCTGAAG
>JANRGW010005646.1:0-20096 GCA_024733675.1 Psilopsiagon aymara
CCCGGCCCCGGCCCCGGCCCCGGCCCCGGCCGCCTCAGCTGCCGCGGGCCGCCCCTCACCATGGTGGCGGCGCGGAGCGGAGCGTAACGCGCTCCCACCCGTCCCGCAGCGGCCCCAACCGGAAAAGGAAGACGCTTTCCTCCCCTTCGGTATGAGAGATGTTCTTCCGCACCCTACCCCCGGGGCCGTCCGCCGTTCCGCCAGTCCGTCCCCTGCCCCAGCCTCAGCCTGAGCCCCTTCGGCTATGTCGCGACATGCGATGCCGAGCTCTATCCCTCCAGAGGCCACTGTCGCTCTCAGTCGCCTCCCAAACAGAGGGACTATTTTCTGGCGGAAGGATCCTGAGTGGCGGGTCGGCGCGTCTCACAGACCTGTAGTGCCGGGGGAGCAGGCGAGGCGCGCAGTTCGGTTGTGGCGGGCAGCGGCCATGACGGCGGAGCAGCGGCGGCGGAGCGCGGCCGAGCTGTACCATGCCCTTCGCCGGTAAGGCTCTGTCACCACTCAGCGGCAGCTCTCTGGGGGGCTCTCTGCTTATGGGGAAGGCTCGTCCTGGGGGGCTGTCTGAGGAGGGGGTGGCGCAGGTGCGGGTATCAAGTGGGTTTCGTGTGAGGGGCTCTGTAAGACTGGGTTGTTTTTATGCAGTTAAGTTTATTGTTTAATGAGGAACGCTGAGGAAAAACGTTGTACGTACGTTAAGTGTTAACGTGCTTTTAACATTTTCTTTCAGAATATATGAAGAAGGAAGCAAAAGTATCTCTGAATATCCATATCTCTTTGAGGTAAACATATATATGAAAATACAGTCACGTAACCTGAGTATGTATGTTTAAAATGTGCAGCCATTGATCAGCGGCTGAAGTATGTTTGAGAATATCGCTTAAAAGCGAAAATTTACCTCAGCAGCACTTATTAAATCCATCTCTCACGGCTAAATCCGCCCGCCTCAGGGCGGAGAGACGCGAGTCTCGGTGCCGCCCTCCCGGGTCGCCGCCATCCCTCTCTGCCCTGCTCGTTTCTGTGTTCCACCTGCTGCTTGGCACTTGATGGGAGTAAAGTTGTTAAAAGTGGCTGGATGGGTCATGTACACGTGCGAGTGTTACTGCGTGGCGGCCCAGTGGAGTGCAGAAGGTGCGCAGTGGAGCTGTGTGGGGAGGAAACAGCCGCTGCAGCGGTGGCTGCCCTCAGGAGGTGTTTTGTTGCCTCAAGCTTGCAGTTTCTTATGGCGTGCTTTTTGTTTAAGTACTTTTAGGGAGAATGGGATACCTGTATGAAAATGGCCATTCTAATAGCTTTTGGAGCATAGGAACGGCTGGAGAACGTCAGTGCTATTTAGTTTTATTAGTCTTGGAGTTTATATGCGTTTGGTAATAAAATAAAATCAGCCGCTGTTGAACCATGCAGTAATATGAAAACCGAAATAGTTGCAAAGAATCAAACAGTACTTCTCTGTGCATGGAAAAGCCCAAATACAGATTGGTATTCCTTCATTCTTGAGTTATTTAATGTCTCCTGACATTGTTTAGAGTCCTCACGAGACATTAAGAGAAGTGATTGATAGTTAATGTTACTTTAAATGAGTGTTCTCCATCTCAAGTTGTCCGGTGACTGCAGTTGCGACAACAAGGGTCCCTCATCTCTCAAGGTATCGCAAGTTTTGTTCATCAAATCAAGCTTCAGCTTCTCATAAAATCAACCTGTTACAGATTAAGTTTTCTGCGTTGGTGAGTGAAAAGTTGTTGCATTTCCACAGCTGATTTGATTCCACTTACAGCACGTAGTAACTGTGTTTTCCTCAAGTCCGACAGGCTTAGATAAGTGAATGGTTGTAATAGGGTTGTAAAACAGTTTGTAGAATTGGTTAACTTTGTAATTTCTGGTTTAAAAAATTTGCTGGAATGCAGCATTTGTATGTAGTGTATTAAAAAGGTGGACTTTTCTCTTTTTCAGAGTGACGTAGAGATCTGTTTGATTGGTGATAGGAGCAAAAGGCCCATTGAAAGATTTTGGAATGGAAACACTATGATTTATGTTTTGCAGAAAGCAGTAAGTGTATGTGCTAGTTGTTGATTACTCCGCGCTTTTGAATTCCCATCAAGTGTTTTCACACACCTCCCCTTTTTTGACATAACTGTATTTCTCTTAAAGAGACCCAATGAAGAAAGTGACTCAATGGAAGAATCAAAAGCGGATGCCTCTGAGCTTTTACCAGAGGAGAATCCTGAGCCTGTGCCTCTTTCTGTCAGAAGAGCAAAGTAAGCATCATTGGATGTCATTATTTTTTTTGTCTCTCCTGACTATTCAGAACCTGTATTGTTTTGAATCCCTGCAAGTTAAATTGCGTATTAGTTGAGTGAGGAGATATGAGCGTATTTCATCTTGTAAACTGGCCTCTCCTGGCTAATAATATTCTCACAAAGTAGCTGAAGTCCAGGTGTTGGGAAGGCACTTGTGGGCTGTCCTGTGAGGTTAGTGGGACTGGCTGGGGGTAGGTGAGCAAAGAAAGCTGTAGCAAGAGGATTATGAGACTGCATTCTTTTTTTCAGAATGATTTTTTGTCTGCTAGCAAAGCATGATAAGACACAAGTTCAGTTTTACATAGGGTTAGATTTAGCTGTATTTGCTGACATCTTATTTTTTTCCCCATTTGTATTTCCAGACAGTTGGTTTCCTTGTTTACCATGGTTCAAAACCCAAACATGACCCACTTGAAGCTAGGTGAAGTGGTTGTGCTTCCTCCCTTCTGGATAAGGTGTGATGGCTCTGATCCTGAACATACCTATTGGCTTGGAGCTGAGCCTCTCAAAGCTGGAAACAAAATCACAGGGATCAATTTGTATATGGTTACATGTGATGGTAAGGTTATAATGACACATGATGAAAAATGGAAGGCTTAAGTGGGAATATCGATGTAGCAATGCCAAATTTGTCTGTTGTGGGGTGTTGACTTGATACTGCCTTGCTTTAAAAATAAGGGAGGGTGGGCAGAGGAAGGAAGAAGTTCCCAGTTTGGATTGTGCCAAAAGTTTGGGGGTTTTATTCTTTTTTTATCCTTTCCTAGGTCCTACAGCGCATAAAACCTGTTTTGCGAACCTGGAAGAGCTCAAATTGCAACACAAAATAATGCATCATGCATCTGTTGTAAGTTTTTTTTATGGTCTGTCATGTGTCCAGTCTAAGTTTTAAACCTCTGGTTTTGGGTTTATGATGCTGGTTTTGGGAAGCTTTATAGATTCTATTTAGAAATTCACCTTAGTGTGAGTCCATAATACGTCTCTTCTGAAGTAACATTTGAGCTCCCTACGTTGTAATGAATTTGTCTGATATTAGCCCTTCCTGTGCATGTGTGAAATGCTTTTAAAATGATTTTGTATGCATACAAAACAACCAATGTTGTGGATTTTTTATTTTCAACCTGTTCATCCTAGGTGACAGCAAAAGGATTTGCTCAGTATGAACTTATCAGAGCTGCTGCAATAGAGGACACAATTGTAGGATCTGAAAGCAATATCTATGTTGATATTACATGGAATACTGTTGATAAGATTCTGGAGATGCCGCCACTAACTTCTGCTGCCACGCTGGTAAGTCAAGAAGGAAGAAGCAACCAAACCCAAGCTTTTTATGGTACTCATGACATAAGCCATGCAAAGGATAGAAGATAAGCCTAACTCTTGACATTTGTGTGACTATCTAAGTAACATAAGTGTTTAAAGTCTAAATTTACAATGATGCTAAAATGTGTTTAATGAATGACGATTTTAGGACACTTGGTTTCTAAAGCTTGACACTGACATAAACTTCCTGGAACTTTCAGAATATTGCCCTGGAGCCCGGGGACCCCAGAAGTCCTGTGTATCAGCTTTACAGAGAACTGCAGTTTCTCCTTGTAAGTATAAGTGCAAAGTTCCAGTTTTAGATTTACATGGAATGGTGATTTTATGTGTTAATAATTTATATAAAAATTCACCAGATGTTTCAAAGGTAACGTTTATTTTCAAATAAACTTTGGGTTCAGTTTTGGGAACCTTGAATACAGAGAGGACTCATGAACACCCAAGCCAGGAAATTCAAGTTCATGGTTGTCTGTACAGAGAGATGTGTGGTTCTTGGGGAAGGTAACTACTTTTTGAAGTATGACACTTGCGTAACCTCACACAAGAACTGATTTGTGTTGTTTCAATGTTCATGCTGGCTTTAGGCTTTGGCTGAAGGTTTGAAGACAGGTGTGACCAAGTGGCCTGAGCCATTGGAGCCCGAATCTGCTGTTGAACTAGTCCAGGAATTTCTGGCTGGTAACTGCTGCTTGTTACATGGGGAGGTGGGGAGGGAGGGATGGCACGTTTCACAGAAATAAAAAGAAGTTCCACATGAGCTTCTGAATGTGCCAAATGTTCTTGTGGTGGTGGAAAACTATTTTGATGATGTCTTAAAGCATCCAAAATGACTCATTCCTCCTGAAAACTGTGATGAACGCTGTGTGTCTTGTCAGAAGTTTAAGATAGTAGAATCCAGATCTAAGAAGCCGATCGATCAGATGTAGGGATGCAAAAGCTTTTCAAATGCAACTGTAGGAGTTTTGGTAGGTAGATTAAGCTTGGACAAAAGATAAGCCAGACAAAACGTAAACTGGAAAAAAAGATAAACCAGACAAAACATAAACTGGACAAAAGATAAACCAGACGAAAACACTGAGAAACCATGTAGAAGAAAGCCAGACACTTACCAGACCCCTTGCTGCCCCTTGCTGGTTCTGCACTGACACTTCACAAGGTAATACTCAGATGACAGTTATGTAGTAAAGGTATATGGGGAAAGTGCAGAGCTTGTAATAAATACTAAGAAATTCTATCTTCAGACTATGTCCTTGCCCAGTAAAACCAGTTTCTAAATAGGGGTACCTTTGGTCTGTTAGCCCATCTGGTCAGGGTATTTGTTTGTGATGATGACTCTGGGGATTTACATGATTGGTTTGATGGTATTTTTTTATTTCATAGTGGTGAAATTTATTTTTCTCCTCTACTAGATTTAAAGAGGAGGCTGGGTGGATATTGTGTGTCTGGAAACGGAAGTGGAATGGAGGTATATCTGATTCCCTACCAATTACCCTGTCAGCTTGTTACCCTTTTAACAACTGTAGTTATGGCAAATTTTTACTTGCGTAATATTTTCTATAATGTATAGTATTTATGTTCTATCATTAATTTGCTTTTCTTGACTAATGTAATGCTTTTGGGCCAATTTAATGGTATCAGTTGAGTATCTGTCCTGTTTATCTAGAGGTTTCTGATATTTTAAAGCAATGGAGGAATTCAGATTCAGGTTTCTTTTCCTTTCCAGTCTACAAGAGAACATTTGGGTCTTTTTCCTATTGAGAGGGAACTTCTGTTTCACTGATAAGCTAAAAACGGAACGTGTTTTGTATCAGCTAAACCAGAAATAATCGGGATGGGATAACAGGAAGAGTTTTCTGTTCTGAGAACCTATTTATGTATTCATTTTGGTCTCCAAGGGCACTGCTGGGTGTCCATACAGTTATTTAATCATCTAAGTTCAGTGTAGCATAGGTTGTTATGAGCTAGTGCCTGCTGGGCTCTGTTCTTGCTGTTTATCAGTGCTCTATGCATCATGTCATTGTAAGGAGAAAAGGATCATCTCAATGATAGGTTTTTATTAGACAACTTGATTGAGCTTTACTTGGCTGTGATTAAAAGCCTTTCTGATGGTAGGCTTCACTTCCTGGTCCAAAGATGGCAATTATCCCATGTGATAATTCTGAATGGAATTAGTCTCAGTTTTAAATAGAAATATGCTTCCAAACTACTATGCAGAGTAGTTTCTAGGTGGTAGTTTCCCTGGAAAAGGAGGAAGAATTAGTGATGCACCCATTTTTGATCTCTGGAGAAAAGTTTAATTCCAAAGGCCTTTGAACCTTAGGCGTCCTGTCTTACTTAAGACAAACTAACTCTTTCAGAAAATCAAATGTGACACAGAGGCAGTGGACAGTTCAATCAAATCAATCTTTAGTGAGCGAGGAGACCTGGATTTTGCTGAACAATTATGGTGCAAAATGAAATGTAAGTGTACTGTGGGCTTTTGCCTCATCTGGTTTCCGTTAGTTCTTCTGTTCTTTGTGTACTAATCTTTGTTGCTTTCTGGGTGAAATGAGTGTGAATTTCTCTCAGTTTTAAGGACTAAGCTTTTCAGAAAATCATCAACAGATTTTTTTTTTTTTCCTTAAAGAGCTAATTTTAGGCATGTGAGTTGATTTACTTTCTTGCAAGATAAAAAGGTAGAGCAACATCTAGCAGTAGGTATTATATTTCATTTATTTGCTTGTCAAAGGTGCTAAGCAATTACTAATGCTCCTCTGCTCTAAAGCTGAAAGCTATAGAAATGGTCCTTCTAGATCCGAAGGACATCTTAAGTTGCTAAAGCTGCATATAAATATCATCATTTTTTAATACCACTCATGGTCCTTCAGTAAAATATTATTTTTATTTACTACTATTTTTTCAGATCACTTAACAGAAATAACTTCTGTTAAGCTGTTCCAAAGATTATAACAACTCCTTTCTGTATGAGGGATTGACTTACGCATCCTTTAAACTGCATTCATTCTTACTGAGTGCAACAACTGTTCAGTGAAGTTTATAAAAGTGTGTTGATCTTCAATGTCTATAGAGAGAATGTAGCTGAAATGTGTTGTATGACAATCTGCCTCTACTGTGTACTGTTCTCCAGCAGTCGTATGCAGTTCAGTGGTCTCTTTTGGGCATTGTTTCTTTAGAGTAACTCTTTTTAAAGTGATGATATGGATTGATAAAATATGGCACCTTTTTTTTTCCTTTAAGGTGTCAGTTCCTATCAGGAGTTGATAGCGTGTTTCACGCTGATCCTGGAATCCCTGGAACGTGGTGAGATACAGCCCTGGGTATGTATTTGTATTTCACAATAAGCTTGTACTTGTATTTTTACAATAAATGTTAACATTTTGAGATGTTTGAAGTACGATATAGTTCTTGTCACTTAACTGCCCCTCGTTTGTGTTGTGTCATTTTCAAATGACTTCGAGGTGTCACAGTTTGCCTCTGTGTCCATGTTGGTGTACTTCTGACTGATGGTTATGATGTTTTGTGTGCAGTTACATCACAGGAAAACCTTTCTAATTTTCAGATTCATCACGGGAGTAGCAGTTTGCTATGCAAATTGATTCAGCAGTCTTACCATGGGAAGATGGAGGCTGTTTCCCTCACTGGCATCACTCCAATTCAAATGCTCTTGGAGATTGGTTTGGATAAGATGAAGAAGGATTATGTCAATTTTTTCATAGGTCAGCCTGCTAGCTGTTAACATGGTTAGAAATTCAAGAGGGGAGGTGTTCCATGCAGGAAAAAATGATGGTTTGGGTAACCTTGATCTCGCTTCTGCTCCCATCTGCTGAAGGGCTGTTTCCAGCCTCCTTTAGTCATTGTACTTCTCAGTTGTATATGGCTGCAAAATTAAAAAAATTTATTTGTTTTAAAAAACTATAACTTGTATGAGTGTGTGCTGCTTTTTCAAATTGGAATCCGAGTATTTTAGTTATTATAGGTTGGTTTGGGGTTGTCCTGGGTTCAGCTGTAACAGTTAATTTTTGTCTTCCTAGCAGCTGGTGCAGTTGCTGAACCCAGGCCAGGGGTGTTTTTCTGAATCTGGGGGAGGGGTTTGTGTGTTAACGTTGTTGCTCGCTTTCTTTTCCTTTATCGCTTCTCCATTTCTTTTTTTGTCATCCTGTTTTCGTTGTTTCACTTGCTGTTGTCTTTTCACTATTTGTAAACCTGTATGTCCCAAGAAGAGGGGTTGTCTTGAAATATGTGGTTTCTTCACTGTGCAGGATTGGTTGCAAGTAGAACACCACAACTGTGCCACTTTACAGGCTTTTTTCCTTGTCTTTAATGAGTAATCATGTCAATAAGTAATGTTGCAGACCTAGTGACTCTTCTTTGTTTAAATTCCCTGTTTGAGTGCCTGAATGTTATTTCTATTTCATCTGAACTATGTAGTAAGTTTGAATTCTATTTGTTTTTTCTTTCCCCTCCTTATCTCACAGGCCAGGAGCTTGCAACCTTGACCTATTTGGTAAGATGCTTTGTTTTCTAAGCTCTGAAAGCAGTGTAAAGTAGAGTACACTTAGCTGATGGGGGGGGGATGCAATCATTCCTGTAAGCTGGGAAACTGAATTGCAAATCATGAGGATGGAACAATGTACTGCAGAAATGTCAATGTTGTTTTGTTAATCATATGATTTCATAGGTATCTGATATGGGTTGCTGTCAGGCAGGACAGAGAACTTCTGCTCATACTTTGATAGTATGTAACATAGTTCTGAGTCTGCTGGGCTGTTCTTAACCTTTTGCCTTCTCAAAAGAAGCAGGAAAATGATTTTAGTATCCTGAGGCTGTGTTGTGTGATTGTAGACATTGAGTGTCCAGTTAAGAGCTGAAGCTCTTTTGCTGTTCCAGGATTACTTCATTTCCACATCAGTAGATTTACAAGAACAAGTTCATCGTGTTCAAAAGCTTCACCATATGTTGGAAATAATGGTCAGTTGTGCAGTCCTCCTTCAGTTCAAATACGAGAGCCTCTTCCCTTTGACACAGTAATTATTTAATTTTACTTCTTGCTCTTGAGATGACAATAAGAAATAGATTCTTTTCAACAGTTGTAAAGCCACTGTCTTTAAAAAGCAGCCCTCAGTGCTGGTGATAATGAGACTGCAGAAGGAGCTGCTGGATCTTTCTGCTAAATTTTGCTTTAAAATTGAAAATGAAAGGAAATAATAAGATCTGAGAGCATTATAGTTCATGTTACCCAAGGTTTATGCAGTGTTGCACAAGCATTTCTCCAAAGAAAGTAACTAGTTGTTGTCTATTTTAGAATCTGCATAAAGCACTATAGAGAGAACCCTCTAGATGAGAAGCATGTGTTTCAACTGCCCGTCAGCTCGGCTCTTGTCAAGAAGTTCTATCAAGAGTAAGAGAACCTTCAGTGTTTGCAGCATTAAAATTGAGATGTGACTGAACACCTGAATACTGAATTGGGACTTTTTTTGGTGTTCTGTCAGCAGTCACCCAGAAATATGGAAGGTGGACATAAGTAGTGGGCGTGGACCGAAGGAGGTTAAAACAACATGGCAAGTTAGTACTAATCCTCCAGTTGAACATATGATGTCAAACAACGCAGGTAAGGAGTGCTTGTGGCAAAATGAAGTAATAAAAGTAGACACTTGAATCAAATTTGGTTTTTATACTGGGTTCAGTGGATCTGAACTTCTTACTTAAGCTTTTCATCAAAAGCAAAAATGATGTTTTGTCTTTTATGGAAAGGGTGAAATAGTATTTATAGAATGTAAGAGTTTCAGAAAGTGGTGACTTTTCTGCCTCTTACCTTTGCTGTGTTGTTTTTAGAATTAAAATGACAGAAGCGTGAGAGTGGGGAAGGATTAAGCATGTAGATGGGTACAGAAATAATTCACCTTTTGGGGTGAGGCTTGCTACAGGATACTGCTTTGGTAAAGCTTTCCTGTCAGTTTTTGTCACAAAGTACTTCCAGTAAAAGTTTCAAAACCAGTTCTTGAAGATGCTGCGTGACCCAGTCTCTGCAATTTCTCTTTCCAAGGACAGTGGCTAATCACATTTTTATTCTTTCATTTATGCAGGTCTCTTATCCGATTCCACGGTTAATGGAAGCATTGAAGAAAAAATGTATTTTATTGCAGTGGTCAAGTGCAGTCAGGTGCATTTCAGATAAATGCATGTTTCTCTGCAGGCAGGCTCTTGAAAGGTACAGTAAAGGGGAAAGCTCAGTGTTATCTGTGTCCCAGCAGTGTATTTAGAAACACTCTGTGAAGAACAGTACATCTTACTGACTTACTTGCTTTAGTGTGCTCCAAGTTTGACTGACATACATGGCCATAATTCCTCTGTCTGCATCCAGTTTGTTGTAAATGTTGCGCAGTAATGACTGTACAGTATAATTATTTTGAAAATACAGTAGACATTTTTGTTCATTTATTTACAAACATTTAATAAAGTATTGCACTTTGGGGGTTTATATCTTTTATTTAAGAGTGCAGTCGGATACTGTTTGAAGGGTAAATTAAACCAACAGAACAAGCAATACTGTCACGGTTTCCTGGTGTCAAGTGTCATTTCATCCTCCAGGTATAATCTGGAAAGCTGTTCATCCAGGGCAGTGTGGACTTCTGGCAGTTAGGTCTCCTTTGTCCCTGTATTTATACACTGGAGTGTTCTTGGATTTACTTCTCTGTCCTCTTCAGATTATTTTTTCCCTCAATACAAACTGAATTATTTTAACTGATTTCTTGCATACTTTTGCATATTTTCTGCAGTATAATTGGCTGGGCATAAGCATTGACATATGTTTGGATCACAGTTGCGTGTGTTATATTGATAGTTTGTGATGTTTTGGTAGTGTAACTTTAAACAATTACATAGTGTAGCATATGCGGATTAAATAATAAGAGACAAATGTTTTGCACAAAATAAAATTACTGATAAGAGTAAGGAAACCCCAATATTCATGATTCTTAAAAACTATAAGTCTATAATTTCTGGTTTCAGTAAATCTTATTTCTTATCCCTTTCCTAATATTCCCTTCTGCAGTGGTAGAAAAGAGGCACCTGTGGTAGACTTTAACCAATATATTATGCAAAATAAAGGCTTGTGTAAGCACATGACCTTAAATTGTGATTTTGAAGGTAGAATATTAGTAGGACAATACTGATGAGTATGCAGAGTATGAAAACTGTGGGAAAAACAACCTCTGTCACCATTTCCATGTGAGCCATCAGGGAATCTAAAATTTGAAGGAATAATATATAAGACATTGAAGCTACTGGACTATGCTAATTCTTAACTTGGAGTTAACAGATTAAGGTTTTGTTTTTTTTTTTACATTTATTGTTAAAATTACTTTGTTGAATGTTGACATTGACATGAACAGAAAACAATGTGGAAAAGTCCATAAGTCTGCCAAAGCTGGAGCAAATCCATGACAGTTTTCCCTCTTTTTATTTCTAAGATAATTTCTGAAGCCATGGACTACTCAAAGGGCTGCAAATACTGTGCTTACTGTGAGTTGGCTTCAGTGCCTTAGCAGTGTATTCCACTGTTCATTTGATTTTTATTCTCCCCACCCCAAGGGAAAGGTAGAAAAAAAAGTTGTCAAAGAGCCTCAGGAAGCAGTGCAGCCTTTTCATGGTTTTTCTTTGAAAAATTAAATGGGTTTTATTTTGTAGTATTTTGCTCCATAAATAAGCCTCAAGGAGTCCAGTAAGCAATTAATTCACACAGAATGTTTAACTCAGCAGCTGAGGCTAAGTAGGATACATTCAGGATGGCTGCTTTGACCTTTTCTGGTGTGTGGAATTTATCTCATCCTCCTTTTGAGACTTAAAGGAAAGATGAAATAAGTAGTATAAAGTTTCAGAAACCCACTGTGGTAGACTGATTCTAGTTTAGGAGTTGTGAAAGGTCCTGAATTACACTGGCAAGGTCTTGAGTGAGATGCATTAGCTCTGTGGGAACTGTAGGTGAAGTCTGCTGCATTAGGTATTCTTAAGCAGCTGCTGGAAGTTGTGGTGTTGTCAGCTTTGTTATCAGGAGTATGAAAGAGCAGAAACATGGCTCAATACTACCTCAGGCAAGCCCGGAGCCCATTTTTTATAGTTCCATTTCATGTACTAATCAGATGTGGTGGGTTTCTGTAGTGTAGTGGTTATCACGTTCGCCTCACACGCGAAAGGTCCCCGGCCCGAAACCGGGCAGAAACAGCCTTCCAGTACTCTTATTTTCCCCATGCAACGCTTTAGGCTTGGGGAACAGTGACTGCAAAAGCTGCTTAGCAGAAAGTGACCTGAGGGTGCTGATTGATGGAGCTGAAGGTGAGCCACCCTATGCCCCAGCAGACAAGAAGGCCAGCAGCGCCTGGGCCTGAATCAGAAATAGTGTGGCAGCAGGAGTAGGGAAGTGAGGGCAATGGAGCTGGTGAAAGGTCTGGAGCACACTTCTGATGAAGAATGGCTGAAGGAACTGTGTGTGGGGGGGGTGTTAGTCTGGAGAAGAGAAGACTCAGGGTGGAGCTTATCATTCCCTACAACTACCTGAAAGTAGGATGTTGTGAGTGTCCATCTTCTCCTAATTAACAAGCAATAGGACTAGAGGAAACAGCCTCAAGCTGCACCAGGGGAGGTTTAGACTAGGTATTAGGAAGAATTTCTTTATCCAGGAGGGGGATGCACATATGTAATTTTCTGCCTAGAAATCTGATAGTGACATGATTCCGAATCTCAAAGCACATCAGTAAGTCCAATTAGAGTTTGTGAAATGCTTTAGAAACAGTATGTGAGGCTGTTTCTACTTTGTCTCTGGAAGTCTGTGTATTTAACACATCCCTAATTTACAGAACCAAAGTGTTGTTTCTTGAACCATGTTCATGCAAGTTGTTTCCCAAAATTCAAGGTGCATCAAAGAGGAAGAGAAAAGAATAAAACTAGCAATTGACATCACCTCTTTTGGGTTTGGGAATCCATTTGCACTGATAATCTTTTTATAATAGCGGATGCTTTTGGGTATCGTGGTTTGTTCTTGGTTTTGAAATCAATGTGATAAAGTCCAAATCTCTTGGAGAAGCCTTTGTTCCATTCAAACTTATCCAGCAGTGACCAGGCCATGTAACCTTTGACATTAACACCATCATTCAGAGCTTTAAACAGAATAGAAATGATTCTTTTAATCTTGTTTCCTTTATTTGTCATCCCTAAAATCTGGTTCTGTAGGTAGTTTGGTTTATACCAGAAAGAGAGGGGGGAGGAGGACAAGAAAATGGTTAACGTGAAGTAATTTAGATTCTTTGAAAATGCTTCCTTTAGTTCAGAGGTGCCAGAGTTTGTAGGTGCAGTTTCTCCTTTCTAAAAGTGGAAACTGATGATCTATTACAGTATTAAATCTCATATAGGTTATTACAGTTATCAGCCTCACTACATTTGGCTAGGTTGTCATTTCAGTGGGAATTTATTAGTCTACTTAGATCTGTGGGTATTTATTTCTCTATGATGTAAAAAATAAGCAGAAGGTGAAAACACTCAAAAAGCTCATGCACTAAGAAGATGTTTTTAAAGTTACCTTTGAGTATTTCATTAATATATCTTGTCAGATGCTCTATCCTCCATTCGTCACACAGCTGAGTACACTCTGCCTTTTCAGCAACTCCATTCTCTGTCACATAAATGAGGGGGTTCCTATACTGTGTCTGCAAACAAAGATGGTTTTACACTGATTCATATAAATAAAATCATCTTATACAGAACACAAGACTTAGAAAATCGCTTTTTATGCATTTTGCTAGATTTTTTCTTCCTAAAGTAAATAGTAAATAAATGTGTAAGTAGGAATTGAAGTTAACTGTAGTTTTATTTTAGAGTTACTCAGTTCTATCATTTTCTGAACCAAAATCAAGGTGGCAAAGAAACTTCCCAGTAAGACCAGACACATGTAGGTGAAAAAGTTGACAATTTAAAACAGTGTAAGCGTAGTTTCTGCACATAACTAGGCGTTTTGTTCATCTTTTAAAGATTTACTCTATAATCACCTTAATGAAGTTGAGTAATCTTGGGTACAGAATATAACCATTTAGGTCCTGGAGCTGGCCAGTTTGGGTCCACCAGTTCAGCCAGGTCATAGTCTGTGTTGTATCTGGGCACTTGTAGAAAAGGAAAGCTCTTTTGTAGAACGTAACGAGTACTAAAATGGCCTATTCTCAGAAAATCCGATGTGCCCGTAATGTAGGTTTTCTCTTGCACTGAGAAGGTTGGTAGTCTTGAGGTCCCCAGGTCCTGCTGGGCACTCTTCTTACCTGTCAAAGTAATTACGGGAAACATCTGAGAAGCACAGCGATTTGGTTTCTTTATCTCACCAACAATAAATGCTGCTTTTCTGAACTTGGTGTTAGTAGCGGGCAGTTTGGTTTGATTGCTTTTTTAAGATGAAATAACCTTTCACACTTCTGGTTTGGAGAAGTGAGTTGGGTACCACACATGAAGAAAGTTAATTAAAGCGATTAGAGTTTTTTCTCCAAAAGCATTGATAATTGTCAACAGAATGCTTGGAAAGGAAACATGACAAGAAGTGCTTTGCTGCTCGGTACTTCACCTATTTTCTTCATCCTGTGTAACAAAGATAGTGGAACCCTGTAGAAATGCAAGCTGTAGTGATGGAAAACTGCTGGTTCTTTGGTTTTAGGTTAAAGAAAGATCTTTAACAACTCCCTGTCTCAGTCACGGCACTGAAATGGACTGTGACTTGAAAAGTGAAGTTTTTTGCTTCCTTTCCAGTTTGGAGCACTGAGATAAGCAACTGCTGGGCTCAAGAGCAGCTCAGCTTTGTAGTTCTAGTGTGTCCCCTGGACTGCTGAGGAGCTGTGTTTGGCCTGTGGTTGTTGCTCAGTCTTGCCTCTCCTGTGTCCTCCTACTGGACTAAACTGCATGTTGGTCATTGTAATATGCTGTAAGTGTAGAATTTCTTCATGTTATCGTTGGTTACTGGGACTTACATACGTAATTCTTCATAACTTCTGGGTAGTCTCCTTTGTAAATTGGATTTGCGAACCATCCCAAATGGAACTGTATGTATCTTTCAGCAGCAGCTTTGTCTGTTTGGTTGTGTGGATAAATAGGCTCACCCCAGCCACTTGTTAGGGAAATTCCAACCATACCTTAAATCACAAAGCAACAGTTTTGCAGTTTATGTGTAATCTTTAATCCAGTAATATAAATGGAAGCATAATCACAGATTGAATCCTTATTACCTTGCTGCTCGCTCCGCCATGTGTCACTGTAGGAGTGCCATACCTTTGCATGAGCCTGGAAGTTAAAAACGTAGCTCATATGCACATTTTAATCTTATGCCATAGTCAGCATTGAAAGATCAAGAGCAGGTTTTGCACAGTGTGTTTAAAATGTCACATAATTTTTATGTATATAGTGGAAGCTTTCATTTCACATAAATTGTCAAAAAAGCATTTCTGCATGATTTCTTCCCTAAATTCCAGGAGGTCCCCATGAAGGTAATAAACATGCAGTGTAGTATATGTCTAGTGTCCTGTCTTTGGATGTCTTTGCCTTTAGTTAGGTTAGCTAAAGGTGAGCTCAGGTGAGGTAACCTTATTCAGGTTTGCAAAATTCAAGTTCATTTCAGAATTCAAGTTCAAACCTGTTAGTCAGGATTTTTACGGCTTGGTTCTGGAGTAACCTTGGGTCTTTAGTTACTCAACAAGTTTGAAACAAACTGTAAAAGAGATATTTAAATAATAAAGAAAATGTGAGTTGTTGCAGGCATCACATCAAGCACCCAGTATATCATGCTACACCTCAGTGCTGGTGGTTTAAATCAGGTGGTAATTTCAATGGACTAGTTGGAAATTGCCGTGTCTGTAAAGAGGCTGTGCACACACACACACATGCACACACACAAACTGCTTCCACACCTAGTTCCAGTCCAGTTCTTTGTTTGCTATAGCATACAGATGCAGGTCTGAGCTATGAAGCTAAACAGAACCACATCAATCACAGTTGCTGTCTTCAGTCACTATCAATTCCATATATAAACAATCACTCCCGAAGCTGTTTCCCTGTCTGACCTTGCACCCATGCACACAAACACTCCCTGGCTTGCTCAAGACCCAGGTGCACTATCAGCAGTTCTTTAATTATCCACATAGCGGGAACAGGATGGCTTACAGTTCCCACAAATGTACTGGTTGGAAATTACATCAATGCAAAAGTGTATTTCCATTTAAAGTGCAGAATCAAAAAATGTAAACAATCTGCTAAACCCCCTTCATTCACACGTAATTTGAAGCGTGATTTTAATTATATGGTGTGCTGCTTTGTACACGCCGCATCCACCAAACTTCAGTCCTGGTGCATGTTCTCCTGTGTCATAATCCTTTACAGCAACTGCCTGCGAATACATAGAGTGTTTAGAGTGAGTTAGTTTCTAAACAGCAGAGCTAAAGATTTTGCTACTGAGCTATGGACTTGGATCCTCTGCTCTCCTGTATGGGCTGTTTCTCTATCCTTTCCAGCCCCCTTTTTCTTTCACCTCCCCTCGACTTCAGTGTACAACCCCGTTGCTTGGTTGATAATATACTGTAGCTTACTGGAAACAATATGTTGGTGACTGTCATTTCATATCTTAAAACTCTGTCCTTGTGCAGAATCTGGCCACTGAGACTTTGAGGCAAAGTGCCTCCCTTTCCCTTTCCTTCTCCCATTTTTAACCTACCTTCCTGTCGTGTCATTTCCACAGAATTTTGGGAACAGGACTGTGTAATGGGAGTGATTGGAAGGAAAGCATTGATCGCTTACCCAGGGGTCACTAAAAGTAATCCAGTGTTTCACACGGTCACCAAACTTCTCAAAACACAGGTTTAAATAATTGAAATAATTTAGCATGCTTCTGTTTTGCCAGCTGCCGTACTTTTCTTGGAGAGCCTTTGTAAATAAGAATGTCAAGAGTCAATAATGCTATTTAGAGTTTCACCTGCCTGTTAACAAAGACTTACATTTCAATAGCTCAGAAGGTTTTTTGATCTTCAGTGTGTGTAAAATGTAGATTAACAGAAAATAATTCTGAGCATACGTAACAGCGTGCAGCTGTCTTAAGACATTTTTCTAACTACATATAAATTTCCTATCAGAAGCATTTATATTAACATTTCACTAACTTAAATATGGTCTTACCTGTGGAAGATCCCAGTGGTAGAGGCTCACGATGGAGATAATATTGTTCTCCAGAAGACTATTAATTGTATCATTGTAGAACTGTATTCCCTTCTCATTCACTTGCTCTGCTAATGGAACACACAGACAAGAATTTACCTGGATTAGTGTTCAAATAGCTGGAAGAATAGAAATCTAAACATTTTAACTGAGGCATTTTACATTTCAGTGATGGGTGTGCTTTGATGGATGTGTAATAGTTAAATTCTGTTCTGCAGACAAAGAAACAGAAACCTGCTTAAAGGCAATGTTAAACAACCATGGAATGTCCACTAATGCTGGGAAGAGAATGCTGGTGGAAATGTTTTGCTTACTTATAATTCCAGTGGGCATAATCCAAGGCCATGAGATAGAGAAGAGATAGTGATTTGCTTTCAGCTCCTTTAGTAACTGGATGTTATCCTGTGAAAAGAAAATCCAATTAACATTTCTCATGTCCGAGCAGAGTGACTCTGCGGGTACTCATCCATCTTAAACAGTACTGAATGCAGAAAATCTAGAGAAGAGTTGCCTAAGAAAGAGGATTCTGTCACTTCTTTTCCGCATTTGCTTTGAGATGATGGCTCTTTCTACTTGTGTGCTTCCTTTTTAACTATTTTTTCCTTGACTCTGAGGAAGTCTTGTAATGTTTTGTGTTAACAACTGTGGAAGCATGTTTTCACCATCAAATAGGGGACAGAAAAATGTGCTGAGGTATTCTGCAACGCAATTATGTTTGTCAGAATTTGCAGTGAGAATGTTTTAACAGATATAAACCTGTAAATCTTCTCTTCAGACATTTCATCTTAGGCACAAACACAAATCCAGGCTTTCATTTACTGTCTCATCCTGGAGTTAGCACAAAGAACAAATTCAGTAATAAATATCATGAAATGGCTCCAGAACGTTTCTAAAGGTGCAGTTCCTCTTTAGCAATACCTTAACTTTGTAGTAGCCATCACATGCTGAATCTCCTGTTTCATTTCTGAACACTTTCCCTTTCTTGTGAGTAAAAGCATCCCAGATACTTGGTACTTTCCCATCCTTGTCCCAGGCCCCTTCAGTCTGGTACGCAGAACTTCCAACACCCCATAAAAACCCTGAAGGTAAAAAGTGAGTCATGATCTCAACATTTCCTTGCGACACTGGTCTTCATACTTAATTTTCATATCAGAAAGTAATTGATACACCTTCAGAGCTGTGTGTGAACTAATGATGACTCTGTGCCTAGTGAAGAGGTCAGTGTTTTCTATGTGAAACTTTAACAGTGTGTGAAAAATGGTTGAAAATGTGGCATAGACCAAAGGGGTCCTTTTCTTATGCACTGAAAAGGGAATCTAATTCTTTCACATATTTAAATCTTGTTCCTGTTATTTTGCAGTATTGAGGTAGTGGATTGATAGTGTGGCAGAAATGTCTTGCTGTCAGAAAAAATCAGTTTCCCACATTTCTGCTAGTTTTCATGGGGACTTACAGTGATTACAGGTGTAGTTGTTATATAAAACACAGATTCTGGATTATTTTCCTAGTATTACACAAAAGGACAAGATTAATCCATTTTATAAACCACTTAAAAACTTGAAAACAAATCAGTGCCTGTATATTTTAAGTTTTGGTTTTGGTTGAATGAAATGTGTGTGTATAAATGCATGTTGAAGAAAGAACAAGGTTTCAAAAAGCAGTACTCAGGGGTGGATTAGAAATACTAAACAGGTTGGAACAAATGCGATACAACTAGTCCACTCATGTTGGTTTCTTAAGTTAAGTCCACTCATGTTGGTTTCTTAAGCATAACAGAGGATATGTTTAGTTGATAGTTCTTCGTTGTTTGTAGGTAATTAGTGAAAAAAGAGAAGAGTCCTCAGGTGTGATTTGTCACTGCATCTTTATCACAGACAGGAAAGGGAGACCTGGATATAAAATATTAATCTACTAGCATTTACTCAGAGTTTACTGGTTTAAGTGACTGTATGAAGAGCAGAGTTAGGTGAATCCCTGTATCACGAGAGCTAGATGCGCATGATGTTAAGTATGTACTCTGCAGGAGCCTGAATGTTTGTTTTTGCCACAAAGATACCTTTTGGTAGTTTCCTTGTGCAAACACGTAAGTCAATCTAGAGCATTATAAACCCCAACTGTAGCTCAAAAGTACCATTTGGAAAAGTGCCATAATAGAAAGAGCCTGAGTTATTCTTTGTCCACTGGAAATTCTCAGCTGTATCCAGCTGTGTTATCGCCACAAGCATACACCACAGTCTCAGAACACAAGTCTTCATCACTCTTAATTTCCTCACTGCCAAGAGTCTTCTGCCAGTTCCCACCTCGTAAAATAGGAGAGCATTGTCAAGTGTTGCTGCCCTACAAAGTAGGGTTAGGGTGATCTAAAGGGAAGAGCTTATTTTTTCTGCTGAATGGGTACAAAAGCAGCGCTTGGGTGAAGCGGAAGATGCAGTTAAGCTTCTGGCAGGGTGAAGAAATGAGAGAAGGATGAAATGCAAAATTATAACTATTAGAAGCATTCCCTGCATGTTTGGTATAACATTACTGATCTCTACTATATTCTAAAGTCTCCTTGTTGGCAGCTGTTTTGTTCTGGGCGCCCCTGTCCCACAAGTGTCAGTAACTAAACCCCTGCAAACAGTGATTGTGAGAAGCAAGAAATAAAAGTGATTATGCCTCTAGCATCTTGACAGCCACTTATGTGATAGAAGCAAACCTTGTGGAAGTTGAAAAGGAAAATTAACACTTGTAGGTGTTGCAGTTTTAATAATTGCAGCTTTTACCTTGATGATGTCCCCTTTTATGCAGCTCCAGCATCAATTTACAATTTTAACTGGTGGGATGACCAATTCTGTCCATTTTAAATAAAGTTGTAGAAGGGCTTTGTAGAACAGTGTCACTTTCCCCAGGTGTATACAGTTCCTGAAAGATGATGTGTTTTACTTTCCTGAGCCTCTGTTGGTGGATTTGAAGATGGAGTTAGTGAGAAAAAGCAGAAAAAATATTAAAAATCATCATATTTTGCATTGCAGTGTTGTATAAAAAGTAAATACATCTGGAGCCTTGGAAAGCCAACTGGGATTACAGGATTGGACATGTACACTGAGACAAGCAGTTGGACTGCTTATGAGGCAGAGAAGTCAACAGCCTTGGGCATCCCAGGACCAGGTAAAAGGTCTGAAGTACCACATCCTATAATTCTGTCATGGGTTCAGCAGTAGCAGTCATTTTTCTCCTTCTTAGTAGCTGGTGCAGCACTGTGTTTTTAACTTGTGG
>JANRGW010005646.1:20196-45486 GCA_024733675.1 Psilopsiagon aymara
TCCAGGAGCAGAGGGAAGAAAAAGGGGGAAGTGAGTGAACAAACTGCGTGGCTGATTTACAGCTTAAACCACGACAAATTCCAATAGAAATAATTTCAGTACTTTAACAACTGCTGAGCACAAGAAACACATTTTTAAGCAAACGTGATTTTACAGCACCCTGTATTGAAGTAAATAATCTAATTTTATGAACAGTTCATTGTTGAATATTCTGTTAATCTTCTTTTCAAATAAATACTTGCTTTTTGGAACTCTTCATTGCTCTGGTTTTCTGCAAAATGCAAATACAGTAGAAGCAGCAGCTACTTGAATAGTGCAGAAAGGTTCATCAACAGTGCAAAGGTTCAGATAGTGCAGAAGTTTAAGCTTAAGGCTGGTGTTGTAAAACATCCTTTTGACTCTTGTTCAAGAGTAATTGTATTACCTCCTACCTTGATTATAGACTGAGGTATTTGAATTTCCCCCCTCAGTCCTGGCTTACCTGATGTTCTTCCCAATAGATGTGTCCCAGCCAGGAGACTCCTCTGAACTGCCAGAAATTCACCAGGGAATTCAGAATAAATTTAGTTTCACAGGATAATTGCATGGAATTAATCCAACTGTCACAAAAACTCGGGAGAAACATCTCGTTGAAAACAGCATTTTGTTCACTTACAGCTTAAACAAAAAGGAACAATCCTTTTGTATTCCACGGGGAACGCTGCAGGAAAAGGTTTAGCTTAAACAAATGAACCTTTAGCAATGATTTTCCTTTGTAAGCAAAATTAGCTTTGCAAGTGATCCATACATTCATACATAATTGCACTTGCTCTTGAATGATGTGTTTGTAGACGTATTTCTCTTGTCTGATGTCTGATTCCTAGATGGCATTTGGCAGAGAGATGTCACTGGGAGATTTTGTGGGGTCAGGGGTTTTGTTTTTATATGGCATACTATGGAATCAGATATTCAGAATCCAGGCTTGAAATTTAATATGCTTTTTATTTTCTCTTGTTTCTAGAGGAAGTCCTCTACGGTGGTATCTTTGTGGGAAAAACAACTCTTCATGTCTTAGAGGCCAGCTGTTCAGTTTCAGCTATGATTGTTCATTCTAGTTCTGTGAGTTATCATTCAGTCCTCCCTTATAGGTAGTATTCATTGAAAGTACTGTGAAACAAGCAAACCCATTGCTAAGGGTTGCTGGGCTGAAAACTTGTGGGTTTGGACATTGCTCACCTGGCTTCCAGGAATGAAAAGCCTTTCTCTGCTGAGAGAGAAGAGTCTGAGCCTCCCGAGAGGCTCTGTGCAGGAGAGCTGAGGTAGGACAGAGATGCTGCAGAGGGGGGCTCTGGACAACACTGATGCAAAAAGATGTGTGATCCTGTCATCCATCCTAAGCAAAAAGGTCTGTAAGTGGAGGGAGGCTTGCAGGGGAAGCAGGGAAAGCACCAGTTCTGTTGGCTCTAGGGAGCTAGGGATTCTCTTTCTCCCTGCTGCGGTGCACCCATGTAGCTGCCTGGCACTTGGGTTTCCTGTGGGTGGGTGACTGCTGACCGTGGAACCTGCTATCTTAGGCCTTTGTTGCTGTACGGTTTGTAAACAAATTCACCTTTGCACGGCTACTCAGGTTTGTCTGCTTTTTGGAGCAGTACTGGTGCCCTCTCGTGGTCAATGTCGTGAAAGAGCATTAACATTGAAAGTGCTCTTCGGTAGTGGAAGACGAGTAATGGCACTGTAGTTCATACACTGCCTCTGATCTCGGAAGGGGTGAAGTGCATGGAAACTCTAGAGCGAATATCCTCAGGAGCGTCTTGCTCATCCATGCAGGTCTCTCGGTGCACGTGCTTGGCTTCCTGCTCATTAGGATGGATGTTTTTCAAGCATAGAGGAGGTGATCCTTGAAAATCAAGCAGCTCATGCACTTTGTGATTTGTGATGCACATAAAGGGCAGCATATATACACAGGTGAGCCTACTGTAGGTGAGTCTGGTGCTTACAGCACATTTTAAAGTACTTGCTGTGCATTTGGCATGCTTCATCTCCCACGGAACTGGGTAGGGCAAGGTGCAGGAGTCACAGCAGTGCTGTATGATGCTAGAGTTGTTGGGATGATTAAGGGTGTGCATTAGTCATTCAGTGTTAAATCACAACTGCATCTCAAAAAACAAAGGCTTTGGTGTGTAGGAGAGAGACTGACTATACAGAGAACTGACAGTGGAAGCAGACACAGATCACCCCTCTTTACGGATGAGGAGCTCAGGGAGTTTGTGTCAAGCCAGGATCACACTCAGATCTCTTGGCTGTCTGCCCCATGCCATAGGTACAAGCCAGTCTGCTGCTTTAGGGACTAGGTTATGCATCACTGAAGTCCTCTGATGAATTGTCACTGACTTGAGTGATCAGCAGGAGCAAGTCCTCGGTGTGCATGAAAACAGGATTCTTTCAAACTCCATTTAACAGGGGCTGCTAGAAACGCGATACTGTTCCACTCTATGCTGTGCTTACATGGGTTTTCTTCTCTTAACACAGTCTTGTTCTGTGATGTTGGTTCCCAGTTTCCTGCACAAAAGCCCAACCTTACCAAGAAAAAAAAAAGTAATGAGATATTTACATTGCTACAACTTGGGCTTTTTTTCCTCATGTTTCGTCTTGGAAAAGTTTTATTAGCAGCAGCTTTTAAAACATGCCAGAAACACATCAAGGCTATAAAATCTCTTACTTTGTTTTACTGGTAAAAAGAATGCTAAAAGAATGTACTCAGTGGAGTCCATCCAGAATTGCCAAATGGCTGCAGTAAAGTAACCTGGAAAGTGGGTTGTACAACCGGCTTCCTACAGCGAGTTGTGAAGTCAGGGCAAAGTCACGACTGACTCAGGTCACAGTTTATCTGCTGTTCACTTGTCTGCAGCCCGGGGTGGATCTTCATCCATAAACGATGTAGATATTTCTGTACTGTCTTGTCTGTGGAATCCTGTGTGATCGTATCACAAAGACTTTGGCACAAACCCCACTATATTAAAGGAACTGATACTTCTCCTCCCACTTTATTTTCTCTCTATCCTACACTTCATGTTGCAAAACCTTTTATCTGCAGATAGACAACCAGAGATGGAGTTACCCCAGTAGCAGATACCGCAAAACTGGTATTGATTTGTGTTTTGCTTTTAGCTCTTTTGTTTTGCCGAGGCTGATGAAAAAGTAGAAGCTGTCCTTCCTAATTCCCTGGCAGCAGTTCAGACAGCTAGACCTAATTATCCTCATACAATTATGACCTATCTCCCCAGCTTCCTGATTCCAGCACTCCTTTTTCAACCTTGAATAGGCCTTTTCTGTCTCAGAGAGAAAAATCCTTTCTTATTATACAGTGACCAGAAAACCACGTAATTTTCCAGTGTGTGGTCTACTGCAGCTACCCTGAGATATTGGAGATTTTTCAAAATCAAAACAAAACCCACTTACAATTGTTCTTGGAACAAGAACACTTGTGTAACTGTACTTGTATTTTTCTGTGTTACAAAATGACTTTCGTGGCATTATGTTAGCTGATTTTGGAAACTTTTTGTCTAATGTTCAACTGTACTAATGGCCTGGCCTTGCTTCTCAGGGAAAAATAACAAATTGGAAGTAACTGAAATGAGGAGGCCTTGCTTTACAGTCAGTCATGGTGCTTTGACTTGAAGCAGTTGGGGGAATATGGTTGTTAATAGAGATGTTCAGAACTGTTTCTTCTGACCCAGTGAATTTGAAAGGCAAAAGGGAGTGTTGGAAATGTGGGAGATATGTTTCATTGCCTTTCAAAAGAGATCAAGGACACTGACGACTCATTCTGCTCTAAAAAGCCTGGGTTTGAACTTGCATAGATACACCAGTAAATTTAGAGTAAAAATTGGCGACATCTACATGCTTAAAGCCATTTTATTTCTTACACCAGTGCTGTTTTCCAGACTGTGCGGTCATGTGTGCATAGCTCTGCCCTGCACCAAATAAACTCCCGTGGACCTGACCTTGTAATATACCTTTTCCCTAGCTTTCTATGCCATGGACTGATCTGGCCTGCTGACAAGACAAGCCTGCTTTCCTCTGCATTGCCAGGAAGCTCAAACCCCTTCCAGGATGCAATGCACCAAAACATTGGCAGGCACCATCAGCAGATGTTACCATGCAGCTGTTTGGTGCCCAGTTTGACAGAGGTACCTCTGCTGGCCTCCCATTGATGGGGATACCAATCCTCTTGTAGCCTGGGAAATCTGTGGGCAGCTTCTGAAGACTCCATCTTAAGAACCCCCCCAGAAGTCTGGAAGATCTTATGTCTGAGCTGTGATCCCCGAGATAAGAGCAAGGTAGGTAACTCTGAAACTTACACCATATTTACTTAGCAGTTCCTACGCTGTCATGAAAGCTAGTGCTGTCATAGTTTATGCCCACTGAGAGCACTGGGTAGTTGTTACCACTAACAACTGCTTTTAGAGATCATTTTTGGGAAAACTAAACTATTTGAGAATCTGCCATCTCTGCTTTGCAAAGAAAGATTGTAAAGGTTGGCAAAGGGTGGGGTAAACCTGCACATCTATTTGTACCAGAAGCTCAAGTTTTAAAGATGTCATTTTCAAGTAAGTTCCTAAATTGTATATTAACAGTATTTGGTGGTGCAGACAAGTGGAACACTGTTCTCCCAAATGGCCCAAACTAGTGAGACTTTGCACTCACGTAGTCAAAGGTACATTTTGGATTTTGAATGCCCAAACTCAGTGGATGGTTGAAAATCCCCACCCATAATATCTAATAAATGACAGATGCTACACATACTCCTGCGTGCAATGACAAAGGTCACAGAAGTTTGCTTCTAAAAATCACTTTTAATTTATCTTTTCCTGCTGACAGCTTCATGCTAAGAATTGGCCTCCATTTGATGTGAACACTGAGAAGCTGCTGCAGGCTACCACTGATTGGGATTTACTTGTATTAGTCTAATTGCGTGCTCTGCCATCATCTGTTTGCAATCACAAAGAGGAAGCTTCTCAAGCTTGGGAATGAGGGAAAATGAAGTGTCTTGACAACTACAAAACATTGAGAGTGCTTTTGGAGGCTTTCCCATCAGTTTGTGAGTATGAACAAAAAGGCAGAGTTTTATTTTTATTGAATGTTCATCTTTACACTGCAGCATAACAAAAATGAATATAACAACTAGGAATATTTGTAATTAATAAAGGTCCCCAAGCACTTTAATTGATCATATGAAGAGTTCACAAATTGATTTGGAAGGGGTTGAATTAGTTCATTATTTAATTAATTGAATTAGCTCATTACTAAAGTCACACAATTGCTCTTTCTATGGATCTTTAACCTACCTTATTAAACATTTAAACTCAGTGCTTGTGGCTGCCCAGTTTAACTGCCAGTTTTAAAACACACCCCTTGGGCATTTTATCTTTAATGCTACCCTAAAAGGTATGACCTTAGACCTTTCTCATGCAGCAGGAGACAGAAGCTGTAAGGAAGTGGACAGATAAAGCACCTTAATAACTCAAGATTAGTTTTGTTTCTGTCAGGTCTAGAGGTTTAGGCTGGAGAGGAAAGATGAGAGCTACTTTGTGGAGCATTTAGTCGAGCTCCACCAAGAGGCAGCATTGCACAGCGCTGGAGGAGCTGGGGGAAAGCCAGGGGAGTGCCGGGCTGACCCTGTGATTGCTTCCTCAGTCCCTTCACCTGTGAGGTATTTGCACTGCTGATCACCCCCTCACCCTGCAGATCAGTTTGAGAAGTCCTGGTGAAAAGTGCTGCACAAGGTGCCAGTGAGTTGGAAATCTGTTACTTATGAACTACTAATGCTAGTTTGGTGGTGGTGGGGGTTTGTGTCTTTGTTTTGTCAATACACATGGAGAAGAGCAGCAAAGGAATACAAAAGTACTCTGCTGCCTTAAAATTGATGGGACTGGACTGTCAGGTCTGCAAGGGAAAGGAAGTGTGTTCTCACATGAGCACAACCTGAGAGAGCTGTTTTCTAAACTGCCAGGTCCTCATTTTGTAGGAAAACTTCTAAACTTGATGGGGAAAGTATGAAGATGAGCCGGGATACTCTCAGTTCTTGAACAGGCCGGGTGAGCTCTTACAGTGACAGTTGTTTGGTGGCAGGGCCTGGTTCTTCTTGAACCTTGTTTATTAAAACAAACCAGCAAGAAAAAAATCAGTGGCTTTTACTTTTAACTTGTCAGGGATAAATTTCAGAGATGAGGCCTTACTGGGACACATCTTCAGTGGAGATTTACTGTATTATTCAAGTGAAGTATCTGCTTCAATGCTTTGCTGTAGCACAGCCCCCTTGTTTTGGGAACTGCCTAAGCAGTAGAAAGTCTGGCTAATTACCACGTGGCTTAGATGAGGTTCTGAGAGTCTTTGTCACTTTATGATGTGAAAGGTTAAAATTTCTGGAGCCTTCTTTTTCAATTTTAGGCAGTAAAGAAGTGAATAATGGAAATAATTTATTGAAACATTGTAATGAAAAAAAACCCTGAGCTGAGATTGAATCCAAGCTCAGAAAAGCATGAGAAAATGTAAGTAGAAGCTTTATAAGATTCTCATCTTAAACTTGACTAGATGTTGGCAATAAGGTGATTATAATTTGTACCTTGTATAGGACCTGTGGCAGCTGCTACATCACCATAGCTTCCTCAGGCATGTGGATGAAGTAACACTCTGCATGTTTCCCAGTTGATTAGTGAGCTTGTGTGCATTCTTTTGACAGGCGTTTTTGCACTGAGAGCAATTCAGTGAGTTCAGTTGAGAGCACCAGGTGGAGGGTAGGTAGTCCCAATCAGGCTGAGGAGGTGGGTGCTTCTAAACCAGGTTAGATACCAGTATCAGGTCTGTGAGTTCAATGGATTCTGAGCTTTAGTGCCAATTTCTGCAAAAATGAACCAGTGAACTGGTCCAGCACTCTGAGCGTGTCCCCTTTCAGAGAGAAAGCACAGCTCATTGTGTCTTGCTACTGAACTTATTCCTCCTTGAGTTCCCATGTGCAAAAGAGGTCTGAAATACAGTCTTCCTTCCAGAGAGACTGAACTGCAAAATGCTTTGTGATCCTGCTGCTAGAACAGAATAATTGCATCAATGTCTTTAAGGAAGAGACCATTTCTTTTCCCTGCTGTGTTTATACAGCTCTTAGTTAATTAAGTGAAGTCCATGTCTGGAGTGGAAGATCCCTGGTGCTGTTACAACTGATTTGTACTGAGCTAAAGTACTAATACTGCTAAAGAATAATGGTGGTTTGAATGATGGGCTTATGATCTAGACAGCAGCATCAACTTTTGTCTGCATAAGTTGAACATCTTGCCTTAAACTGTGAGGGGTAACTTACATTGTGAGTTAAGTATGTCTTTGTAAATCCAGAGCAGAAGATAGGCTGACGGTGGTAGTTGCAGTTAGGGATGATTGGTTTGGTTTTCTTAAAGTTTTAAACTTTAAAATAGCTTTGCATTAAACTAAAAAAACCCCATTCTAACAAGGAAAACTGTCTTGATCCAGTGAGGTTGTAGTTGCACCAGTGTTTCAGGCAGCTGCAGCCTAGGGTAAAAATGGTGCTAAGAAATACTTGGGATCATGTTTGTTAACTTTCTTCTTGCTACCTCAAATCAAACAGTTTTTTAGTTGCAGTCATTGCTGGAATACTTGAATTTGAAATAATCCCAGCTGATTTAACACATTTTTTTAAAAGAGCTACATTCTTTACAGCGAATCTTCCAGTTATGCCAAAAATACAAATTCCAACATATATTTGTAATAATAACAATGCCAAAGCTTCCAGACATGCTAAATTCCCAGTGTTGTGGACAGAAACTGTAGCATTGTGCATTTTCCTTTTAGCCATCAGATCCTCTGCTATGAAGAGAATACCATTGAGGAGCAGTTTGAGATAAGCACAGGGACCAGAAGAGTATAAAGAGCTCCTGATGGCTGTCAGAACAGTAAGTCATTGCTATGTGTTCATATTTCTAACATAAGCATTTTTCCCAAAGGCTGTAATGTAAAACAAGCAGCATGACATAGGGAATCATGAATTGATTTCTTGCAGAGCTTGTGCAAATAAACTTGAAAATTGTTTTTCTCAGATGGATTTCATACTGGTGGAGGAACTTGAGGTAAATGGGTTTTTTCCTACGGAGATGATGTCTTAAAAGAAGAGTTACTTGATCTGTGGCTTAGATCCAACTCGAAAGGGTGGATGTCAGTTGTCTTGTTGTACAATGATTGTGTAGTCCCTGAATTCAAGTTTATTTAAAACATTGCCTATGGTTGATAACTGCTGAAAAAGGACATTGACACTGTTGTGTTGCAGCAAAAATCCTACAGACTTATGTCTCAGGTTTTTTGCAATCAGACATGACTGCTTTTTTGGGTTTAGGTGTATGTACATAAATGCATGTGCCCTTCTAAATAAGGGCAAACAGAGGTAGGGAGTAATTTTTATTCTTTTTCCTTTTAAATTACAAATTTCAGTGGGACTCTTCCCAAATCAAGTGAACTGGGAATAATTGCATCCTAGCCTTACTCTGCTCCATTGCTTAGATCCAGACGAGGCCTTGTTTGTCATTTGCCCACTGGTCTTAGCAGGAGGTGCTTTAAACCACAGAAACCAAGGTTTGCAAATGCTGTGGATGATCCTGAAAGGAAACATTTGGCTCCTTAAATACAGATCTCACGACAGTGGAAGTTTTGGAGCTCTCTCTCGGAGAAATGTGGTTTTCTTACCATTGGTTTGCTAAAGACACAAATATATTATACGCTGTATTACAGTCAGATGATCTCATACTGATCAAAACAATCTTGTGGGACTTCTGATTCTGATTAAGTATTTGGGCTGAAGGGACCATGCTACCATCCTACCTCATTGGCAGGGGTTTTGTCAGGAGACATTTGTTATGTTTTTGAAGCAAATATTTCTGTGATAAGTGTTATATTATAACCCACAAGGATATGAATAATCCTGTTTTCAGTGAAGAGTTTAAACTGCATGCTATAAATAAAACCAAGGCCACACATTGACTCAAAAAGAAATACTGAATAGCTCTGTTCATCCTGCCCACTAGCTGGGGTGAGGCCATGGGGAAAAATAGCTTTTAATTGTATCTCACAGGAGAAGTGGATTAGGACTACACAAAGCAACCTTGATTCTGGTGTTGCCAGCTCTTGAATACTTGACTTTTCCACCTCAACGTAGGTGGGTGGAGAGGTTGTCATTATTGTTTTGTTTGTCATTGTGCAGCTATATTCCACTTGAAAGTACTTTGTGTTTTAAAATCTCTACTCCTGGTGCATTCCATTTCCTTAGTCTCAACTGCTGGTTTTTAAACTGAGCTAGGAACGATGAATTCTCCCTTAAAAGGATGATTTTATTCATTGTAAAGTGAAGCTCTTAGCTGCCATCTTCAGTTCTTTCTGGTCATAAAACTCCAGCCATCAGACAAAGATCAACATGTCTCTGAAAATGAATAGGCGCCCCAAGGACAACCGAGTAACCTCCACAGCAATTGTATCGAGGTTACATCAGCACTCAGATATTTTCATCTTGGCTCTTCCAGCAATATCCAGTCAATAATGGGCACTAGAGCCAGCACACACTGATTGGCTTTATTGCTCACCCACTGGGAGCTTGTCTTTTTGTAAGAGACCCACAGAAAGTGGTAAGCCCAAAAACTAAACAACTGTGTTCCATGTTGAAGGACTTGCCTTTGAAATCCATGCAGTGCACCGCTGTCCTTCAGCAGAGCTTGCTTAGAGAGCAGTGCCAGGCTGGAAGTCAGCCTCGTGATCCCACAAGTTCTCTCAGCATTAAGTTCTCTGACTCCTGGGAGTCAGCATGGACATCAGTGTTCATGGATCTCAGGTAGCCGTTAAGTGGTGTAAAGCCAATTAGCACCTGAAAATCTCTCCTGGAGTTGCTACGGACCCATTCTGAGAAGCTAAAAATTCATTATATCTGTTGTATTCATTTCCCCAGAGTGGGATATCATGGGGATAATGCCAGTCTCCACTTTAAAGTGCTGTAAGGGCTAGAGAGTAAAAATGACCTTTAGCATCTTAGTATTTTAGCTCGTAAGTTTTACTGATAATTAATTCTCTAAGACCAGCCGTTCCTTTAACACCACCTAAAGGGATTCTAGCACTATAATCCCTACTTTACAATTGGGAAGGGGATGTACTGGGCAGGGTAAAAACTTGGTTTGTGCTTTCTTAGTGTAGCAGAGCTGGGACAGGAACAGAGGAATACATTGTTGTTCTTGACCTGGGATGTTGTGGATCTCCTCTCCAGGACTGTACCTTCTGGAGGGAAAGTATTTTTCCCCAACCTCCTCCCCATCTCCGTACTAATGTCTTTCCATGTAGAAATAATATTTGGGATCTGAGATTGTGCCTTCTGAAGTGGTTTCCATCTTGCCGACCTCCTAAGAGAACTTTAACCTTTTTGAATGCTCATGTTCAGCTACATATAATTTCAAATCCATAAAACCCGAAGTCCCAGTGTATTTATATACACTGCAGCAAAATGTACCTTTAAGGAGAAAACATTGCTTCACTGTGACTATCTGAATTTATTGGCTATTAGAAGCCTTATAGTGTGTGGCTCACATTTTAGAACTCTGATTTCAAGCTTAATGTGGTCAGGAAATATAAAAATACATTTATTTATGTCATCTACTAAAAATCTCAACCTATGTTGCTGCTAGTCTAACCAGATCTGTGTTTATGTTGGAGATGAATGATGGGTTTGTAGCTGCCTGTGTTTCTAGCCAGGCTGAATGGAATGATTCTGCAGCAGAACTGCGTGTGTATTTCTTGTTTTTAACTCCTTTTTATTTACTGCATGTGGCAGCTATTTCCTTCCTCCCAGAAGCCACTGCCCAGCTCTCAAGGGCAGTGCAGCCCTCTGACTCCTATCAAGCTGTGTACGTGGAGTGATGTGATTTATTGAGTTGTTCAAGGTCATCAAAATTCAGGCAAATAGTTCATTCCTACCTGCTCACTGGTGCAAGCTTGCGTTGGATTTGCTTTTCCAAGTCTTTGGAGCCTGCACATCAGTAGCTACTTTGGCTGATACTTGCATGAGCTTTCTTTGCTGTTAGTCCTTAGGAAAAGATCTTTGAGTATAATTTCTCCTTAGACAATCTCCAGAGGTTCCTTCTAAACTTTACTATTCTCTAAGCTCCCAGTTTTACTGGTCATGCTTAACAGATTTACATGCAAGGATAAAAGGGTCCTGTTATTCATTGCAGATCCATCCAAAGAAAGAAAGGACTGGAAACAGATGAGCTTTGCGCTTTCAGGTTGTGCTCTAAGTTGAAAGATGAAGGGAAAAATGATTTAGTGAATATAAATGAAGCAATAAAAATACAGCAAGACAGGACGTGGAGGAGCTCTGGAAGCCTCTTAGAAAAAAATTAAGGGTTTGAGTGTTTACCACTAGAGCTAATATCAAAGAAGTCATCTTGTATAAAATCCCTAAACAAGTGACTTGTGATCTTTTTTCAAACTGCAGGTGCCTAAAACTCTTCCTGTGTAGAGGGCTGCATCTCTGTAGCGAGCTGCAGCCTTCTGACAAGAGGCTTTTCTGTCTCAGCCTTGTTTCACAGTCTTCAGAAGTAGCCCCCT
This sequence comes from Psilopsiagon aymara, assembly GCA_024733675.1. NCBI lineage: Eukaryota > Metazoa > Chordata > Aves > Psittaciformes > Psittacidae > Psilopsiagon > Psilopsiagon aymara. The sequence continues at coordinate 31,819 of JANRGW010005646.1, forward strand.
CCTCCAGCTGACTGTGAACCACAGGCTGGGGAGAACTGTCCTGCAGAGTGAAGACCACATATGCTTTTTAGCAACAGGCACAAAGAACTCTTGTATCATTTTTCCAGTCAAGGGTCCCTTGATAAACACTTTGCAGGAGGACATTTCTCTGTTGATCTAAAGTGACATATTGGAGTAAACCATGTCAGATGGGCTGCAGCAGCTTCCCTTCTGTTACCTTCTTTCACTTAAGCTTTTATTTTTGTTTTTGGTACACTTGGCCTGTTCCTGGGATGAAATAATACACACAGTGATCACAGCTGACCTTTTACGTACCGTTAGAAACAGGTCTGACTCCCTTGAGCCATGAATGCAGAGGGCTTGGGATGTAATTTCCTGGAACAGGTACAACAGAGATGCTTTCATTGCTGAGATCCGCTCTGCAATGGGCAAGCCCTCTTGGCATCAGCACACTTAACCTTTTTGTTCAACACATTTCCCATCCTGTGTAGGTGGACAACGAATACTAATATGATGCGAATGATTTCCTTTTTAAATGTGAAGGCTCCCTGATTGAAAACACACTGTCCAGGAACTCTGGGTCTATCCTATTCCCATTGCACAGAACTGCCCTTGTTGCCTTTGACTTTAGTGATTGTGGGATCACACCCTTAGTTTCAAACAGGTTGCAAGTAAGTGTTTTTTTCCTCAAGCTGAGGGTGAGTTACCAGCTCAGTACAGGAGATGTAAAGAATACAGAGGAAAAGCCAGGAGGATCTGGGGGGAAAAAACTAGAGAAGGAAAAAAAAGTGTTTGAAGTCTTGCTTGAGAGTCCAGAAGCTTGTCAGAAAATCAGGAGCTGAGGTTGGTGGAAGGTGTCATGGGATTTCTTTTGGTATAAGCAGGAGGAGAGGTGATGAAAGCTAAATTACTGTGCCTGGGAGAGTGCTGGAACTTCCATTATGTCTTGGGTTTGATATACTCTGAAATGTGGTGTGCATCATGCAGCTACCTTCCTAGCTACTGGGGAAGTTATACCTTGGGGTTATTCACCCAGTAACGAAATCATGTTTGAAGTCCTGTGTATTCTCAGCTCCTTGTGCCAGCCCTTAAATGCATATAGTGGAAAAAAAAAAAACCCAACCAAAATTGATTTGGATAGGCCTTGTTTATGGGTGTGCTTGAAAGAAAATCAGCCTGCAGTAATGCCCACCAAGCAATCCCATGTAGAAAAACACAACAGTGCTGTAATACAAGGCTTTAATCCCAACAGAAATGGGGAGTCTGCTGTTCTGAATGGGCTGTCTCTGGAGTATTCACTTTCTGAAAGTTCTTTGACTTCTATGAGGATTTCTATAGGGGTTAGTTATAAAGTAGCCAGGTCTCCTGGGTTCCTTTGCCTTGTCCTGCCGCAGAGATCTCATCTAACAGCGCTGGTTTGGGAAAGGAGCCATAAAGGGAAAAAAGAACAGGCTCCTTTTGTAGCTAATAACTTCCTTTAATTGGTAATGAAGCTGCTGCTACTTAGAAATGTCAATAAAGGTCAAAATATTTAGAAGCAGAATCATTTTAGTGGCTTCCCATTTCTCATTGCATGAGCTGCCTGCTCAGACCACACACATGCACATTTGAAGATGGTTAAGAATTCAGACCTACTTTTCCCACCAAATTCTTATATAAAGCGGCCCAGAAGGGGCCAGAGCAGCTTTAGTCAATAGGAGGGAGGATGTGAACTGAGTCTACTGGGTGAGCATTCCTCACATTTTGGAATACCACCGCAGGCGCTGGGTCTGAATCAGACAAGGGGCTGGCCAGATGGTGCACTCATTTACTCTTAAATTCAGGGAAGGAGGGTTGCATCTGATCCCTGTGCAAAATGACTCAAGAAAAAGCTGCCTGGTAACAGATTAAATACCAATTGCAGCTTGAAAATGAGAATCAGTATGAATCCTGTTGTTCCTATTGAGCAGAGAAAAACACAGAGGGTTCTCTTGCAGTCCCTGAGTTAATATATACAAGTACTTGCTTTCACTGCATGAATTTGCTGATTTTGTGAGCAGATTGTTCCCACTGAAATTAATCAGTTTACAAGGGGGCAAGTGAGGGGACATTTGGCTTTGAAGAGTGCAGAGAATGTATTCCCAGAGGGATCTTTGATCTTTTTATGGTGTTTTGTTTTTCAAAGTGTGTGTGTGTGTCTTGCAGGGGCTTGGCAGTTTGGACATCAGATCAATGGAGACTAGGCTTTGACATACACTTTTAGAATACAGCCTCCTTTTAATGCTTTCCCAAAACATCTTCAGGAAACTCCAGGTCTAATTTGCCATTCCATGAGCTTGCCACATAGGGTGCGTAGTTTGTGTCTGCAATATGAATACATGTATGTGTGAAATAAACCTTATATTGCACGAGGCACATCTAATTCTTGCCTCTCACTATGATGCATTTAGAAGCATAGATAAGTGCCTCCCATTCTCCATGATCTTGAGTTCCGGTTGACAAGAGGCCCGTTTTCAGACAACCCCTATCAGAAAACACATTCCTGAGCAGTTGTAAATTTAGTTGTCCCTTTTGTGACTGATGTCCCAGTCTGATCCCTTGCCCTCTCATGATTCAAATGTGTTGCATGTGGCGTGATCATCACCAGAGAAGTGGCACTAGGAGTGGCTTGGTGAAAGAGTTGTCATAGCCCCTACAAAGGTGTCATTACAGGTCTTTGAGAAGAAAGCAAGAGATTTGAATTCCTTTTCCATATTTCATAGAATCACAGACTGGTTTGGGTTAGAAGGGACCTTAAAGCTCACCGAGTTGCAATCCCCTGCCATGGGCAGGGTCACCTCCCACTAGAGCAGGTTGCTCCAAGCCCTGTCCACCCTGGCCTTTTCTGTTTCAGTCCTTAGTGGCCAAGAACTCCATAAGGATTACCCTTTTGACTTCCTCTGGCTAGCAAGAAGACAGTGCAGTGGTGCTTTGTTGAATCTGGAGGTGGAGATGAGGTAACCACATAGTTTGTCAGGTAGAGCTGGGAATAGGAAACCAATGATCCTCTGGTCTTTCCTTCTTGCCAGCCTGAACTGGGGATATTGGTGAGGATGCAACATGCACCCATCTCAAATTTGCTCTTGTTAGCATCAGAGCAGTGCTGGTTTTGCATGTAAATATGCTTATGCCATAAAACATCAAAGCAGGGGAGCACGAGGCAGTCATGCTTGACGTGATCCTTGCTTCTTCATCTGCTCTTTGTCAGGCGCAGATGCTGTCTGCAAAGGTTTTAAGGAAGTGGCTGTGAAGAGCAGTATCACATCTCTAGGTGCTGGCTTTCAAAAGTCAAAAAGCTCTCTGAACTCATGAGATTTTCTTAAAGACCATAAGCCTAAAGCTTCAAAACTCACTGTTTCTCTCATGTGTTTGAGCCATTAGAGAGTTTTAACCTATTCCAAAGTTTTCTTCAGTAATTGTGATGGTGAAAAGCTTCTTATTAAAAAAGCCCGAGAACAGAGTACTCTAAAAATCAATTTCCTGACTTCAGAAGCTGCTCATTTGCTAATAATAACATATAATTATCCCAGAAGGTCAGTATAACTGACTATCGTGCCAGAAAAATAATATAGGTGTCGATATTAAAGTCACAGATATGATCTAAATAGTACTTTGAGACTTCTATTTGACTGATGCTTCATGCATCATGTATATAGCTGTTCTGCAGTAGGTCTGCATTCCAGGATCTCATGATGCAGCATAGAGAGTCCTCCAAATACATTTTTTCTTGAATGCCCTTCCACCCCTTTCCAGAGGTCTGGTCCCACTGTCTTTTGCTTCAGCACAGATAAAGGGGTGCTGAGCTTCAGCAGTGGAGTCAATGTTGCTTCCATTAACCCCCAAAATGTCTTCTGGAACTGCTGACAGGCCTCGGAGTTCTCAACTGGCTGTTCTTCAGTTTCAGCTCATATTGTTTCATCTGCCATGGGGGTGGTTTTGTGTATAGCATCCATGTCATTAACAGCCAGAGAGATACAAATGAAGATAAACACTCAAGTAATTTAAACTTTGATTTTTTTCTTTCAATTTCTGTAACACAATTAGAGTTTGTACTGAGGCTTCTGATGAACCTCTCCTACAGTGACAGCACCGGCAGCTGGGCAGTGCCGGGCTGCCAGACGCTGCCTGGCAGCATTTCTGTCTGCGCCTCTCTGTCTGCCCCCATCCATCCCAGTGTCCCACGTTGTTTCAGCTAATAGGATTTGCAGATTATTGGAGGAGGACTAGAGGAATGGGAAGGGTGACTTATTTCTTACATTATGATCCTGTATCTTCAGTGGGACTGAAGGAAAAAGGCAGAAAGAGGGAACGAAAAGGAAGGCAGGCAAGACTGAAAAACAAAATAGAAAGAGGACATGTGAGGATTGCGGCCTAGTGAAATGCAGAGGTCACAGTGGCTGTTGTCGTGCTCACAACTGTGCATTCAGAGTTACTCTTTTTTTCTACTCAGTGCATCTGCTCAATGCCTGTGCATCCTCTACCTAGAAGAGGGGAGTGGAGGACAACAAAAAGGAAGTTAGAAGAGGTGGAGGTGGGACTTTCCTTCAGATCTCATCAGTGCCACTTAGGATCATACTTGTTATGTGTCTTTATTATATGGTTTAGATGGGCACTCCCAAAAGAGCAGGGCTCCTCCAGGCTGCCCCCCGGGAGCCTCAGCCCTGGTAGCCTGAGTTATCTTCTCCTTTTTCCTGAGCCCATCTCCTTGTCTTGCTCCAAGTTTTGTCCGGCCTAGGCTGTGGCAGGCGGTGTGGAAACACTTGTGATCACTCATTAGGAATTCTTTCCACAGTTCCTTTCTCTTCAAATTCACATGAATAGTAAATCACTGCTGTCAATTGTGTAACCCTGCACATCAGCAGTGCAGCTCAGGCCTCTCCTAACACTGAGCAGTGACAGCTACAGTCAAACAACAAATGGTGCCGCACATTTTCCTATATGGTTTCCCAGCACTGAGTGTATGATTTAGATTCCTCAGCCTCTAAAGTACTCCACTGGGTGTCCTTTAATATTGCATTATATTACTCATGATACATAGTCGATTCCATTGCTTCCATTTACTTTAGCAATGATAAATGTCAGAAACTGTATGAGAAGTTTATGAATTGTAAGTGCTTTGCAGGCAACTGTTACCCAGTGAAATTTTCAAACTGTTTGTTACTGGTGGAGTGTAAGGGTCATGGAAAAATTGCTTCCAGGAGCTTGGATAATGAGTTTCAAAATAGGGTAAGATGCATGAATTCTTTATGACTAAAAAGTATATTAGTGTCAGGGTGTTCTCTTCTATGGCAATAATCAATTCTGCACAGTTAATATTTAAAAAGGGTTATAAGAACTTCACAAAAAAAACCCTGAACCCAAGAAGCTTGCAACTCAGCTTTTCTTTCTGTAATGTTCTCATGATGAAGTGTGAAGTGCCTGAAAGCTTTGGTTAGGCTGGTGTTAATACAAGCCTGCCTCATCCCTGTTACTTGTATTCGCAGCATCACAGCATGGAGCAATTTGGAGGCCACACGTTGTGGTCTGGCAGCACCTTCTTCACCGGCAATGATCTGGCCAGCCTGTAGATTACTGGTCCCTCTAGCTATGTGCTGGCCATGGATTAGCCACACTGCAGGATGTAAATAGGTCTCCTGGCCTGCTGACTCTGCTGCTGAAAGTGGTAAACAACAGCTAGTGAAGCAGGAGGACAAAGAAAATTGGGAAGTTGCTAAGGAAGCTTTACAGGATACTGTTCTCTCCATTTCCCACAAACAGTGAGGTAAAGCGTTCAGTGAGAGGAATACGAGATGTTGGCTTTACTACACAGAAGTGCTAAACCTGTGGGGATGGAATATACTCTGCCCAGAGATGTTCATTCTTATTTAATCATCTCAGGAAGGCCCACTGGTGTCCTGCCTGCCTCAGAGAGCTTGCAGTCTCTGCAATTAGTGCTCAGGAAGTAGGGTTTGCCCAAAGCCACACAGTGCTTGTTGGAGGGGTTCAACATCTACACTTTGGCACGAAATTTGGCTAGTTGTGTTCATCTTTCACAGTGGCTTTGTTGCCTTTGAACTGAACTAGTGTGGGGTTAATTAATTTATCAGTTGCTCTGAAGTGCCTGAAACAATTCCATCTTCTCTGGAAACTGTGGAGAGCTTCTGCATATTGCTTTTGGAAGATCTGATTGCTCCGTCTTCTTCACAGAGGTAATTTAGGCTGTGTACCGCTCTGTTCAGGTAGCCTGGCTTGAAGCTGCAGCAGCACAGGCTGAGTGAAGTCATGACCAAGGAGCTTTGTGAGCCAGTTCTCCTGACCCTTCCTGTTCCCATGAGCCAGCCACTTTAAGGTGTCAGAGGCACTGCAAAGGACCCCCGAGGCACAGAAACAGGCAGCATGAATTCCAGCCCAGTTACTGCTGGAGTGACAGTGATTTCTGTGAGGTCCAAAAGTTGATCTCCAGAGACACAGACACATAAATGGATCATGAGTGGCTCAAGAGGAGCAACAGGGTCTCTCTGACCTTCCTCTGGTGTAAGGCCCTTCCCTTAGCCAAGGCTGTGTGCTGGCACATGCCATTGCCTGTGGTCGCTGTGTGGCTGGCATCTGCTGCCCAACTTCCTGGGAAGGGTCCCAGCACTTCCAGATGCTCTTGGTGCAAGGAGCCTCCCTAGGCTGCTGGGGAAGGGATGGCAGCCACAGCAGAAGACAGAGCACCACTATCTGAGATAATCTTTAGCCTTGTGTTCCTCTGCTACAGACAGTCACTGCAATGGGTCAGGGTTATGTTAAATTAGACTTGGACGTTTTCCTTTCCTGTGTTTCGTGGTTTCTTTTTTCCCTTCCCTTATAGCCTTTGTGGGGGTGGTGGAAGAGGTGGAAGCCCAACTGGTAAAATACAGCCTAACAAGAAAATAACAGTTGGCAGAGACTCATGTACTGCAAGACCCCATTTGCTGCAGTGCAAAATGTGTTGCAGTGCAAGACCCCTTGTTTACTGCAATGCTTCGTCCCTGGCAGTGTTCAAAGCTGGGTTGGATGGGGCTTGGAGCAACCTGCTCTAGTGGAAGGTGTACCTGCCCGTGGCAGGGGGTTGGAACTGGATGAGCTTTAAAGGGACCTTAAGGTCCCTTTCAACCCAAATCAGTCTGGGATACTAAGACATATTCAGACCAATGGCAGGCTGGTAGGAATCCAAGCAGAGACTCGAAAGCAAATATACAATGAGATTAAGGGCTGCATTTCTCCCAGCTGTCAAATCTGTGTCAATGAAGCGTGTGAATGATAGGCAGCAGGGAAGATCTTTGAAAGTCCGTAGCAAAAATAACGCGTAACTGCTGATATCAGATCCCTATGGCATCTGGTATAGCTGCACACAAATATTTACCTATTCATTCTATTCTGTTCCTTGCAAACTATGCTGAGATTGCATACATTGTCCCTATTGTCCATTGTAGGGAATGGTCTCTTTCATATGCCAGCATCTTATGGCTTTCATTTGTTCCCAGACCTCCCACTAAGTGAGTACTGATTGCAAACCTTTTTACTTTCTTGCCAGGTTTTGCAGAAAGGGCTTGGTGTACTTAGTGCCTTTGATCTATCTAGGATGAACATTTTCATTGAAAGAGGTGGATGAGTCATTCTCTGTTTGACATGGAGCTCTCCTGGAATACCTCTGGCTTTGCCTTTTCAAGCTCTTTTATATTTTTTTGCATGTGGCTATAAATATTTTGCTCAGCGAGGAGCATGAACCTCTTTTATGGAAATGAAAGAGCCCTATTCCAAATAGGAAAAACACACTTAGCTAAGGTTTGTGCAGTGCATATTTAGTGGTAGAAGGTGCTGTGTTGGCCCTGCGTTGCTTTTCAATACAATATCCTGCAGTGTGAAATGAATGGCTGTATTTAGAGGTATCTGGAAGTGATGACTGATGTTTGGAGAAGTTACAAGGCTTTTCCTTTTCCACATGAACTCTCCAATCTGGCATTTCCACAGCACTGAAATACTTCTGGGGCTGAGATCATTTGATTATTATTTCCTGTGTCATGTGCTGAATTTATTATTTTGTTGAATATTACAAATATATTCTTCAGTTTGCCTGAGTTTTGGATTCTTCGGTGAAGTTCACTGCCATAATGAGGATCTTGGACTTGCAAAGATAACTTCTACTCCTTGGGGATTATTTAGTTGGGATTAGTGAATGAAAGTCCCAAATGAAGAGGAGTCAAAAAGGGAGGAGGGGGAAATCCAGTTAAAAACACTATTCCGATGCTCTGCCAGCGTATGATGGAGTTAGTTCCGGAAAAGTTGAACTTTGTATTTTTGTACTGAAGACTGTTAAAAGGCAGGAATATGGACATTTGATTTGCTTCAGTGTCCAGTTATTTTTCTCTTCTGCTCTGTGGAAAAAGTGGACCCCTTTCTGCTAATCTGGGATTCTTTCTGGTCACAGCAGAATCACGGTGCTGTTCCTGAGAGTTACACTGGCCAATAATGGGCACATTGCTTCAGAAATATTTTCATGGAGATTTTTTATGCCTCTAAAAACCAAAATAGAACAGAGCCTAAAATCCAGTCCAGGCTTTTCATCTACACATCTTTATCCCTGCAAGAGCAGTAAGGATAAAATAAGGATATCAGAAATAGTGGGAGTCTTTCCGTCCCTAAATGACATTGTTTAAAACTGGGTTTAACACTCTACAAAAGTGACTCAGAGTCCTTGTAGGGGACAAACCTTGTAGGTCTCTTGAAGTCTTGGATCTGTTCTGTACGTTGCTCGTAGCAAGTCCTGCTCGGGGCTCTTTAGCTTACGAATGAGGGGTGGGAGGAGAATGTTTTAAAACAATCAAATCTTGGCACCTGGATTCCTACGATTTGTCTGTTTCTAACATTGACCATATTTCTTCCTCACTTACTTTGGAATATTGCATGGAATGCAGGTCTTCATTAAGGGATATTTTGTCCTTTGGCTTTTCCTACACATGATTACACAGTAGCCATCCGTTCCCAACATCTGTGTTTATTAAAACCCTTCCAATAAATGTGTGCAGAAGGCAGCCGCGCACGTTTCCTCTGCGTTACTGCAGAAGACACTGTTTTCCTTTGTGGTGAATTGCTTAATGATTATCCAGCTGAGATGTTTGCATTGTAGCTACATCTTCAACATTGCTACTCACTGCCCCAGAAGGTCACTAAAAATGGTGACTGGGTGGACAGGCAGTGCCTGTCTGGGGCAGCGACTGCACCCTTCTGACTGAAACCCCATTAACCAAGGCAGAGCCGTACTCAACCCTTATGCTGAGAGTGGTTTTAAGCACAGTTTCACCACTGGGCAATCAAATCCTCACGGGTGATGCTGATCTGGGTAGGATTGTATTCTATAGGTACATGCGTGCATATAGGAACAACCTGAACATGTTAAAAGAGCTGATGAGCTTTTTTATTGGGGGCTTCTGTAGGGCAGATTTATCTTGGAAAGCCTTATGTGGATGACTTGAATTTTGGGTAGCTCACCTTATTCTGAATACTTGTAAGGTTCAGCTATTATAAAGACAACCTGAATAAGTACATGGATTTTGGAACACTTCAGAAGATCAGGTTTTGATCAGTAAATAACACCATCTCTAACTTTGTAGTGCTTCTGCAATATAGGCTGTGGCCCATTTATGATAGACTTAAATTCTCAACCTGATAGGTCATACCTATCTTCAAAACCAGATGTCATCTATGTCAGATTTGCAGCAACAGAGACTGGTGCCCTCCAGACTTCCAGATCTGGGGCTTGTCTACTGTTTCATTATGAAAGCTACTGGCAACAGGGCCATCATTAATTTGTGTTGGAACGGGCAGTGCTGAATAGGTATGAAAACATGGGGTTGCTGAAGTGGCTTTTCGTTTGCTTTCCTTGTCTGTGCTGTGTCTTGGCCAGATGCAAGGATGTGACTCTCAGTACCAAGGAACTGGACTGGTTTGGAAAATGATGGTTACTTAACCTGGAAAGTTACCCAAAGACTTGTGAATCAGGAACCGGTCACTATGCAATTAAGCTGAGTCAGATGGTGTTAGATCATAAGCCATTATTCTTCAGGGCTGAAAGCACTGCACCTCCAGTTTTTCCAGCTCACGCTTACAAAGGAAAGAGAGAGACAAAATCAAAACTGCAGCCCTAAACACGTTCATATGTATCGTCCCTAAATCTATTACATGGTATCATGACCCCAACAGGTCTGCACCTGCATAGCCTTAAAGAGCAGTCTCATTTGTATTCAGAAAGATAGCAGTGGCCACTGAAAAGTGGCAATTGACTGCCAGCCAGGGCAGCCAATGCTATTATTTGTGAGGGCAGCAGGCTGCGCTGGTCAAGCACTACAACAGCAGTTGTATTTGTAACTTCTTATCATTCAACCAGTGTGGCAAAGACTCCAGTAAAACTTCAGTTCAGATGTTCAAAGGGCAAAAGGGCTGAGAGGCTTTTTAGTGGAGTCAGTAGAGAGTGGACTTTGATACATGACTGTGCGTGAAAGAACAGTCTTGGGGTTAAGGTGCTGACCTATACCTTGAGAGATCAAGATTCACTTTCTGGTTCTTGGGCAAAGGATTTATTCTCTCTGGCAGTCACTTCCTCATCAATAAAACTGTCATGTCTTGTTTCTAATATGAGGGAGAGCCAGTTTTCATGAAAATAAGGAAATGTCTTGCTCTTCTCCGTGATGTGGAAGTCAGACTACTGAGGGCAGTAGATCATAGTCTTCAAGTTCCTAACGATCTCATTTTCCTGAAATAATTAGTATTGAATTGAACATTTCCTGGGTATTGACAAGCCAGTGTTTTGTTCAGTTTCCCTTCCAAAGTCTAAGGAAGTCAGTGAAAAAAGGCTCAGGCCTGTTTTGAGGGGGCAGGCTGGAGATGTTATCTTTCATCTCTCCTTAAGCTCCATTGCTGGGGCTTTATGACATTGTTTTTCCTTTCTTCTCGTTTGTGTTTTACATACAAGTCCTGGTATTTTGGTTTAGCCCACAAACAACATGAAGTTCCTTTGGATGCCTTAATTTTTCTTGCCTACAGCAAACCAGACGTTTCCCCAGCATCAGTTATGCTGCAGGGAGCTGCGTATGTAAAACCACACCAAAAACTTGGAAGCACATATAAATGTATTTTCATTTCTTATAAAGGCCTGTGCTCTTCTCTGTGTGTTGTCTGTAGGTCACCTTGTTTTTCATCATTGCTGATGACTACAATGAGGCAGAGGTACTGTCCATTATGCCATATTCTTCCTCTGGCAAACATTAGCAAGTGAGTGGTGGCCCCTGAGAAGAGCTGTTTAGAGCTTGTGTAGAGCTCCTTGTTTCTGTTAACATATGGAACCCCAGTCTAGAACTGAGGTTATGACAAACTATTTGCATGCAGCCCTCTCTTCCAGTGACCAGTGCACCAATGTTGGGTTTCTAGGCATAAGAGTTTTCTAAGAACAGGCTTGGTTTAGAGTGATAAGTGTGTTTGTCTGATGTGCCTGGGTGGATTCAGCTGGGAAGGCTGATGGGGACGCTACCCGCTGTCCCAACAGTGAAGACACCTGTGGAAGGCCCCACTTCACAGCCCAACTTTTGAACCCAAACTGCTGCTGATTTCAGGTTGTTATTGCACAAGGTTGTAAAATGGGATGCATACAACCCATCAGTGTCTGGCACCTCAGGTGATGGTATCTGCCGTGATGAGTTAGTGCTTTACAGGACAAACTTTCCCCGCTTTGCCAAAGCTCCCTCTGAAAGAAGCAGCCACAACAGTGTGGCACCTCCAACATTAGGGACCAAGACACTACATTAGATGTCTTTGTTGTGCCATAATGCCAGTTTCTATTTCTTACTCTTTGTTTCTTACTAAGCTACTGGCTGCAGGAGGCGGGGAGAAATACAGTCAGGAAGAAGTTCAGTCCACACATGCTCTGATGTTTGCATTTTCTCCTGCAAAAGCATTTGCTACTGGGAGTCACTGGAGACAGGATGCTGTTCTATATGGACTTCTGAGCTGATGCAGGTCCACTGTTTTCCTGGTTTTAAATCCTGTAGTGCTGGAATCTGGCCAGATCTCCTAGGGCCTATATGAAGATAACAAATCAAAATGTCTTCCCCAAAGAGCAAACAATTTAAGTTTAAGACAAGAAAGACATGGGAACAGAGACAGTCTGGGGAGTATTAAGAACAAGTTTAAGATTTCCAGCTATTAATGAGAAAAGGTCTTTCATTTTTCATCCAGCTCTGGGGAGGACATCTGAAGAGTTTGGATTTCAGTTTCCCGGGCTGGGGAGCCATGCTGGCAGGGTTGTTGTTTATCTCTCCTGAGAAACAGCGTGTTTCAAGTTGAGTCTCTATCAAATAAAGGTTTTAAAACAACATTTAGTTTGCTGCTTTCTCAGCTGTGCACAGCATTTGTCTGCATCCTTTCTAGAATATTATAATAGTTTCTTGTAAGTGCTGAGCCTTTACTGCTGACAGCTGCTGAGAAATGATGTTGTCATGAATCATGCTTGCAAACACAGTCCTGTGATGTGACCAGTTCTCAGCCCCCATAATTAACAGCCAATTACTTCCTCTCAGTGAAGCCAAAACTCAAGCAGATGAAAGAAATAGTGCTGTGGAAGCAGTGGGAGCAGATGTGTTGTATCAGTTCCTGTGTTCTTTACAAACATACACAACACTGCAGACCAAATTCAGCGTCCATTTACATCCATACACAGCTTGGAAGAGTGGAAGTTCCTAATACCCAGTCTGGGTTTGGCCATCTGTGCTCAAAGTGCATGAGGGAAGTGGAAGGGAGGAAGGGTTCATTACAACTTCAAGCTGATACGGTTGCAATAATAGTAGGTCACCACTTTAGAGCTTTTTGGCTATTCCCTCAAGGTAACAATCTGTCTTTATTAATGGGTGTGTGTGCACATGCATAAGCACATGTAGGAGAGAGCTGTATACTACAGATGCCAAAACCCCAAACCAGGATATTTACAGTCCCATGGCTGCAGCCCTGCCTGCTCTTTTGTTTAACCAGGAGACCCAAAGCTGAGCCTTTTCCATCTGGAGTTTGTGTGGCAGAAACCAATGTGGTTTAGGAGACAGAACTGGCTAATGGGAGCCAGGAACTCCTGACCAGAGCCTGCAGCTAGTAATTTTCTGAGTTTTTCTCTTCTTTATGGATTGTTTTTTAAGAGAATTTCATTTTTGTTGCTTCACTCATATATATTATGCAGGAATCATTTCCTGGGAACAGATTACAGCCCATAAGATGTTCTTAAACTGTTTGCTTCCTATTTCTTTCATCATTTGGTATGTGCAGTATTTGACTGCATAACTAAACTGCACAGTGATGATCCTGTTTCCTGAATGGCTGACTGGGAATTTTCAAGTAGGAAGAGTTAAATCAGGATTTCAAAAGGACTCTTTGGTTTTGGATGTTTCATTATCAATCCTACATAGTCCCTGGGTTTTGTGAACATAACATTCGTTGTCAACATTCGTTGTCAAAATTCATTAATATCAGAAGATGTAAGTGGAAATCATAGAATCCTAGACTGTTTGGGTTGAAAAGGACCTTAAAGCTGATTCAGCTCCAACCCCTGCCACGGGCAGGGACACCTTCCACTGGAGCAGTTGCTCCAAGCCCCTGTGTCCAACCTGGCCT